>BRYC01000780.1:27225-62186 GCA_030267985.1 Parmales sp. scaly parma | reverse complement strand
CCCTCTCCCTCTCCCTCTCCCTCTCTCTCTCCCCCTCCCTCTCCCTCTCCCTCTCTCTCTCCCTCTCTCTCTCCTCCTCCTCCTCCCTCGCCCTAACCATCCTAACCATCTTCTCCTCCTCTGCCTTCTTCCTTCCTTTGCCGCCCCTCATCCTCGCCTGCACGAAGCTCGCAAGTCGACCCCCCATCCACGTCTTCTCCTCGGCTTTGAGGGCTTCTTCTCTCCGTTCCCGTGCCTTGGCCTTGGCGAGCCGGGCCGCGGTTAGTTGCTGCTGCATTTCCCTCTCTGCTTCCCTCTCTTTCTCCGTGATTCTCTCCTTCTCTAATTTTTTTCGAGCCCTCTCCTCCTCCTGAATATTTTCTCTTCTACGTTGTGCCTCCGTCGCCTCCTCCTCCCTTCTCCTCTCCTCCTGCCTTGCCCTCTCCCTGATCGCCCCCTCCCTCTTCTCGCTCGCAGCCTGAATTATACGGAGATTCGAAGCCCGGACAGACGCGACCTCCCTCTCGGCTCGCAACTCCAATTGAGTTATCACGGCCTCGAGGCATCCTCGAACAGCCGACTGAATCGACATTGAGAAGATGTCAGATGGGGATAGGGTGTTTGTATCTGGTGGCGTTGATTTAAATTTATCTTGCTGTCGGTCCCGCGTCGGTTCCTGTGGTGCCGCCTCCACCAACAGATTACTCGCCTCCGAAATATTCTCCTCGATAGCTCTCATCGAGCTCTCGAGCTGACTAGAACTGGCAGTGAAACTCGCGAAGCCCTCAAGGTTCGCCAGCGCCGAGGTGGTCTCCTCGTCGAAGGCCGAGGCCGACGCCTCCACCCCTCGGATTAGTTTTCTCTTGAGGTCATCAAAGTCAGCGCCGAACAAATTCGGTTCTGGTGACCCCCTGTTGTTACCGTCGTTGAGGGTGTTGGTGGGCGACGACTGGTCGGTTTCTAGGAACTCGTCGTTTAGTTCGGCTTCGAGCTCAAGGAGCTCGAGGTCTGTTAATTGTTGTGTGTCGTCGTCATCGGTGTACATTTGAAGGTTTTTTTGGTTTGTTTGGCTAGGGTTCGTAATTGGAAGATTGATAGTTTTGGCGTTCTTTTAAGGCAATTTCTCGCACAGAGAGCTTTTATGGTTTGGTAATTGCGCTTCTGAGGAGCTGAGACGTGAACACATATCTTTTTGTACTTTGAATCTCACTCTTAAAAAATTAAAAATATTAAAATATTATATTTCAAATAGCAATATTGCAGGTTCAGAGCAGCAGACAGCAGAACTTCAGCATGGCCGACGACGCCACCACATCCGGCCAATCAACCGCCAGCGGTGCGTCCCAAGGCTTCTCGTTCAAAGAGCGTCTAATAGCAGAAAATGCTCTTGTGAGCCCCTATGGCGAACCAACCTACTGGGACGAACGGTACGAGAACAACCGGCGAGAATTCGGCCAGAACTACTCGTTCGACTGGTACTGCGGGACGGAGAAAATAATCGATCTTGTCGAGCTGCACGTTGGGAAGGAGAGGGGGGCGAAGATTCTCGTGTTGGGCTGTGGGAACAGCAACCTCTCTAAGGCGATATTTGATAAGGGCTACCGAAGTATAACTAGTCTTGACATTAGTCCGATTGTTGTGTCGCAGATGATATATAGATTCAGGGAGTGTGAGGGGATGGAGTACGTTGTTGGAGATGCCATGAACCTGAGCATGTGAGTGTATCATCTTCTAAAGCCAGTCTTTTCTCCACCCGACTAACCCAACAAAACAACAACCCTTGACCTTGCCTTGACCTTGATCGGAGCAGGTTCCCCGATAAATATTTCGATGCTGTCATTGAGAAAGGCTGCGTCGATTGCATTTTCTGCTCATACAATGGCATCGATGATGCGCTGATGTGTTTTTCGGAAGCTCACAGATTGCTCAAGCCGGAGGGGAAGTTCATGTCGTTCAGCTACGGGAGCCAGGAGACGAGAGCGGCTCACATGAGGCTCAACAAGTGGGACGTCGAGCTAACCTCTATTCCGTACAGCCACGGCGTGGTGTTGTTCATCGCTACCAAGTGGAAGGAAGTTTCGGCGAAGCAGAAGTTGAAGGTGAGTCGCCAGCCCGTGAGCCGCGAGTGAAGCGAGCTAGGTCACGACTAGTGTATGGTGTCGTCCCTGAACAACCCCCTCGCACAAAAAAATGCGCCTGACCGAAACAGCCTCCATACTTTGGAGTTACGGCCGATTCAGTGATTCGCCTTTTTTTTGCCTTTTTCTACTAAACATCTCGTCACTCGTCACTCGTCACTCGGCATAATGTAATGCAGGTTTTGCTCAAGTACGGTGGCGCGATGGCCAAGAACACCAGCACGATTAAGGAGGCTACAAAGCCGGTCGAGACGAGACACAGCGACCAAACGAGGCACGGCGCGAAGGCCGGAAAGTTGGGGTTGCAAGGGTACCGGTTGTTGTCTGCGGAGGAGGAGAAAGCGTTAGAGCTCGACCCTGAGGCGCGCTTTGATTTCGACGACGTCAAGGATGTGCTGGCGAGCGAGACGATTGAAGTGGAAAAATTGGCGGCGGACATCAGGAAGGAGCAGGAGGAGGAGGTGAGTGAGCGAGTGAGTGAGGGAGGGAGCGAGCGAGGGGCCTGCTCCACACAATAACTAAAACTTTGGGGCGCAGGAGGAGCAGATTCTACGCGGACGTACGACAACAATCGATGTGGTCGACAAAAACGATATTGGCTCGGTGCTCCAGACGAGCATTTTAAAAAACAAGCCGAAAGAAGGCAATAGGAATCAGTCAGCTGTTTGGAATCTTGCCAGGAAATCTATGGCTGCTGAGAAAGTTATGGATGAGGATGCTGATGGCAAGATTTACGATGACGATGAGATGGATGCTTTTACATAGTATATAGTTAGAGTTTTTAGAGGGTTTTAAAATTGTATTTATTTCTTTTTTGGCCGCTGCCTGAGCTGAGACTTTGACGACGACGAAGATTTCGGCGACGAAACAATCTCGAACTCCTCATCCACCTTTTCCTCTTCTTCCGGCGGCGGAGTCTTGTGCGCCCCCACGGGAACGATGGGCCCAATCTTGCCCTTCCAAACCTCGAACTCGGCCTTGACCATGTCTCCCTTGACCAAATCGAACACTTCCCCGGCAAGCACGTTATACCCCTTCCTGTTCAAGTGCAGCCCGTCAAAGCTGCACCGAGCGAAGCAAAATGCATTTTTAATGGAGCAGGGGGGAGCGAGTGTTAATCAATTATGTTATGTTATGTTATGTTATGTTAAGTTTAGTAGTGGCTCGTATTCTCATCTTCCTCAAAGCTCGATCGCTTCGCTCGCTCACCTGCGCATATCCGTCCTGCACAAGTTTCCTCCGATCATCACGAACTTGACGGGGTATAAATTATCGGATTTGGAAGATGCTTTGGCGTCAAGCTTGATCTGCTGCTCGACCATCCTGTTTATCCTGCGCACTTTCCCGACCCCAAAAGTCTCGATAAAGCTCCCGTTGGGGAGAATACCAACCACCACCACCCTCTTTCCTCGCCTAAGCAACAATTGAGTTGAAAAATGTTATGTCAGTTCCTGGTCGGGAGACTCTTTCCGACGGAGATTTCAGCCGAGCGAAGGGGAAAGCCGAGCGCAGCGGAATAAGCAGTGCTTAGCGAATAAGGGGGAATTTCGGGGGGTTCTCCCCAGAAACAATTCTAAGTTATACCACTCCACACCTCAAAAACTACAACATTAAAAGTGGCTCGCTCGCTCCGCTCACTCACCTCTTCAGCTCCCTCCACGTCTCCCTCATGTTCTTCACGCACAATGGCAATTCCTCCTCCGGGTGGATGGGCGTTGTTCCCATTGGATCTCGCCCCAAACTCTGAATCTTGAATCCATGGGTGCCGCGGGTGATGTCCGACAGCCCCATTGACATGATGACGATTGAAGAGGAGGAGGTCGCTCGGATCTTGGTGGTTGGGGTGGTTGGAGTTGTTGTTGCTGCGCCGGCTGAAGGTTTGGGACTGCCGAAAGTCTCTAAAAAATTGCTCCCAGACGTACTCCAGTCCTGGCTGGTGGTTTGGGAACTACCGAAATTCAGCACAGCCCACTGTCTACGAACAGCTGGTGACTTGTAGATTCGATCAAGCAGCCAAGGGCACAAGCCGGAGGTTGCGCCAAACACAACGCCCGTGTCCCCGAGACCAAGGGCGGTAGTGTCACCGATTAACAGTACACTGTGAATAGGGTTTGTGGTTGTTTTACAAGCAACTTTCCGAAACGAAAGGTAAGTATTAATGTAGTTGTTGAATCGAAGATAACTGAGATTTATGAATCTACGAACGCATACGTAGAGGTACCAAACTAGAGTGATAACGTCATCCCGCATGATTTTGCCCAGTGTTGATTTTATCATAAATGATGTAATTTTCATTTTTTATTTTGGGTATTGTAACCAGTGTCGTATATCTACAACCTCGAATCTTAATATGGCCACTCCTCTCTTAGACTCCTGGACCATGTGGGTCAAATACACGTCGAACGGGTCAGGGACGTCAAATTATTCCACGGCTTTCACTGAAATGTGCTCATTCTCAACGATCGAGGAGTTTTGGAGCAACTGGAACCACATCCCATCACCCGGGAAGGTTTTCTTTGATGGCAATGACCGGAAGGGTGTTGGACCGGATGGGCGATTGGTGGAGGAGTTTTGTGTTTTCAAGAAAGGAATCCAGCCAGCCTGGGAGGATCCAGCCAACAAGGACGGGGGCGACTTCTCCGTGCGCGTTTCCCTTAAGCCCGAGCAGCTCGACATCTACTTCCTGAACACTGTGCTTGCCATGATAGGCAATCAGCTCTGCGACGATGACAACATTTGCGGAGTGCGGGTGGTAGACAAGTCTGCCGGAAAGGGAGCTATGTGCCGATTCGAGCTATGGATCAAGCATTCAGATGATCGGAAAATTGCCATTAAGGCGGCCTTTGAAAAGTGTTTGCCGCAGGATTCCGTCTACAAGAAGATCCCGAGTTTTGAATGGCGAGGGCGGTCGGGAAACTAAGCTAAGTAGATGATATTTGTACACAAATCCTTCTTTTTTATGGACGATATTTTAAATTTGACAGTTTTTGAATGGCTTCAGCAAATCAGTGTTTTTTCATAGATTTATATTCAAAAAATGGCCCTGTCCCACCCCATCCACTTTTAAACTGTCACTTATATCCTCCAATCTCCAATCAGACCTATTCACAATAAGAACTTCAAACAACTTCCTCAAGAGCGAAAAACCCAATTGATAGACAACATATCAACCTGATTGACAATGGCGTCCTCCAGGGTATCTGAGATCCTGATGCGAATGAATGAGAATGTGAATAACGTTGATTCATTAAAAACTTGCTGTGGAGGTAAAAAAATGAGCATTCACCTTCGGATGTTAGCTTCACATCCGCTAACCCAAAACACACACACTTGCACATTTTCGCCTGACGACTACAGTTCTGGCCATTCTTTCACGCGATGAAGCTAATAAGCTTCTTATTGCTCGCGATGGTATTCGTCAGATCACCTCTGTGATGAACACGCATATCTCCAATCCCTCTCTTCAAGAGGCGGCTTGTGATTTGATGTGGTCTCTGGCTTTCAACAACAACCTCGTGAAGGAGGTTATTGGCCGCCAGGTGAGTTTTTTTCGTCGCTTCTAACAAAACAATTCTTTTCCCAACATAACCCTAACCCTTCTCGTAGGATGGAATTCCGGTGATTATCAAGGGCATGCGCCTCCACCCGGGCTCGCCCGACCTCTTGAAGTCGGCCTGTGGAGCTCTTTCCAACCTTTGTCAAAATGCCCAGAACCAAGCCTTGATAGCCGCCCACGGTGGCATCACTGGCATCCTAGATGCCCTTAAGGTGAGCGAGCGAAGCGAGCGAGCCTTGTGACAGAAGAGTGCGAAGCGACGACGACTAACCCACTCACTCAATTTGCCTCGCTTCTCTCGGCGCCGGCGCAGCGGCACAAAACCAACTCGAACCTTCTCCCCTTTATCTTCGATGCCCTCGCGTCCCTCATTGTCGGGAACGAGCGCAACGGGCGCGAAATATCCGAAACTGGCGCCATAAAGCTAATTCTGGATTCAATCCAAGAGAACGGGTCGCGTGCTGACCTGGTTAAGTCGGGTTGCCACGCCCTTGCGATTCTCTCCGATTCCCAAGGTCAAGGCGCAAAGATCTCCGAGGCGGATGGAGTCAAGGTGCTTCTTCCCACCCTCAAGCTCCACCCGAATCACATTGATTTGCACCGTGTGGCTGCCGTTGTGCTCCTCCGGATGCTGCAGGAGTCTCCTGTTGCTAGGGAAATTGCGGAGAGAGGTGGTGTTCCGTTGATGCTTTCCGTTTTGAAGGAGCAGAATCACGAGGTCGAGACAGTTGCTGCCGCATGTCACATTCTATACTCCATAACGCACCCGGATGCCGTTAATTCCACCACTTCAGGAGTAATACCCGTCGACATCGAATCTCAATTGATTCAGAATGGGAATACTGCGGTTGACAAGGCCATAGCAGGTGAGTAAGCGAGCGCTTCGGCTGCCGCTATCCGCAAACCTAGCAGCTAACCTTCAAAAAAATCTCTTTCAATCCTCGGCCGCAGCCCAATCCCAATCCCATTCTAACGAGGAGGACAATTCTTCCTCCCTCTCCTCCCTCTCCTCCCTCTCCTCCCCCTCCCCTCGCCCAGACAACAACGGGGTCAACTCCTTGAATGCACTTATCTCCGTGATTAAACAGCACTCAAATAGAAAAGACGTCGTTCGCGCTTGCGTTCGTTCGCTTGTGAACTTGTCTAAATTCAGATCTTTGCTCGCTTGGGTCGATGCAACGGAGAACATTGGACCTGTATTGGCTGCTGCTGCGGAGGTGAGCGAATGATGAGCCATCCACATCCACATCCATATCCACTAATAATTCAATTCTTTCGCTCGGCGCCGGCGCCGGCGCAGCACACTCAGGCCAGAGACATTACCGACAGCTGCAGGTGAGCGGGCGAAGCGAGCGAGCCTTGAGGAAGACGAGAATACGAGCCACTACTACTAAACCACAACCCACTCAATTCGTTTTCGCACCTTCTTCCCTCGGCGCAGCCTTCTCGTCAAGGCGTTGAGCAAGCGTGTCCCAAACCGGCCGGGAGCTAGACTTTCCGTACTCCATAGCTTCAACCCCTCGGGCGGCATTGGCGGAAATTCGAACGATTTGGAAATGTCAATCAGTGGTTTGCTTTGCTGCTTGAAGGCCCGCCCGAATGACATGGAGCTTGTGGGTGCTGTGTTCGCAACAATATCCAACACCCTCGTCTCAATGAAGACAATGATCTCCAGTACCAGTTCCAGTTCCAATTCGTCAAGGGACAATGCCAAAGTTAAAGAATGGGAGAAGGACAGTTTCCGTGTCACTCTTGTTTGGGCGTCAATGCTTGCTAGAGAGCTCAACCCAAGCAACCCATCCAACAGTTCCTCAACAAACAGCAAAAGCTCGAAACTGAATCAGTCCGAGCTCAACTCCTTGGTGGTGTCCCCCACCAACTCCAAGAAAGCCAGCAGCGACTCCAAGTCCGACTCCAAGAGCAACTCCTCCAATAGCAATAGCAATAGCAATAGCAATAACAATAGCAATAGCAATAGCAATAGCAACAAAAACAGCAGCGCCAAGACTGCATCGGGTAATCCAAATAATAACAATTTGGAAGAGAACAAGGCGAAAAAAGATTGGAAACTGAAAAACAGCTCGAAAACCAACACGTCCTTTTGGACCACCGAGCGAGCGGTTTGCGTTTTCCACATGGCCAGGTTTCTCAAAACTTTGGTCAAGCAGTACAACGCGAGCTCTCTCTCAATAGGTGAGCGAGCGAAGCGATCAACAACCCACTCCATTCTTTTGACTCACTCGCTCGTTTTGCTTTTGCTTCATTAAAAATGCGCCTCGCTTCGCTCGGCGCAGGCGTTGTCCGCGTGCGATCTACGTCATACAAATCGCCCAACAACAGTAATAACAACGCTCTCGACATTGTTGCCGCCAAGGACATTGTAACCACACTCTTCGAATCAATGCCAATCCAAAACACCACATCTTGCCGAGACGGCAATGTGACAGACCCATCCACCGGCGACATCTCTACGCTCCCCACGGCCCCACCAAGCCAAATGTCAACAAATCCCACTTCGGCCGAAGATGTCTTGGGCAACGTGTGGAACGAGCTCGACACCCTCCTCGCGTGTCTCATTCCTAGCATTCAAGAGGCCGAGATGAATGAGGCGGCCTCGGCTGCGGCGCACAACAGCACCGTCAAGGTTGCCCAATCCATTGCGATTAAGCCCCCAAATCATCTCACCCCCAAGGAAACGGGCAGAAGCCCAACCCCCACCATCAACAACAACAACAACAACAACAAAACTGATCCAGACGCTCCCTCCTCGACATTCACAAAATCGGCCAACATCATCTCAAAAATAGACAATAAAATTTCAAAAGCGACAACAGCTCCATCACCCACAGCATCACGAAACCGAAAAAAATCAAACCCCTCCTCTTCATCCTCCTCTTCCTCCTCCTCCTCTGAGAGCAAGAAAAACAGGTACCTGAACAACCCAGACATCCAGCACGTCAAGGGTAAAATCATGTGCGCTTGCAACCACGGCAACCACCCTTCGCTGAGAGCAAAAACTCGTAATATTCCGATCCATCCCACTCAGGACCCGTCCAACGCCCTGCGGCAGCTCCACCAATTCAGCCCCAACGAGTTGGAGATGATTCACGTTGGTAGAGAGAACCAAAACCAATTCAACAGCGGTGGAAACAGCGATGAGGATCAGGATGTTCCCTCCAAGATGCTTCTATGCTACGAGTCGTGCTCGGCAGCGGGGTTGTCCGTGCAGTCTCGCGAGACCCTAAAGTTTCCCTACGAGGTTACAGAAACAACCTCGCAATTGCTGAAGAACGACTTCCCGTTGTTCGAGCACTCGCTGTCGTTCGACGCTTGCTTCGAAAGCGGAAATTTGTACAAGGTGATCCAGCGAGGTCCCACCGAGTATGATCTGTTTTTGAGGCCAGATTTGCATAGTGCCGCCATGCACACTCAGTGGTTCTACTTTGCCGTGAGCAACACCCACAACAAGAAGAATATTGGTGAGGGGGTGAATGGAACTTCGAGAATAAAATTCAACATAGTCAATATGCTAAAAAATGATTCTCTGTTCAACCAAGGTGAGCTAGCGATGAATCCTGCGAAATGGCTAGAGACATAATGGCTACATCCACTGCTGAACTAACATTATTCCACTCAATTCGGTTGGCTCACTTCACTCGTTTTGCTCTTGATTCATTTAACGCTCGGTGCAGGAATGAGGCCGTGCATGTACAGCGTGCAGGACAGCCAGAACAACAACTACGAGCCCAAGGGTTGGGTGAGATGCGGCGTTCCCGGAACAATAAGCTACTTCCAAAATAGATTTCAAAGAAACGACAGCATTGCGATGGCGAGCAACAGCATGCCTTGCTACTACACGCTCACAATGACAATCGACTTCCACAACGTGGACGACACGTACTTGTTGGCGCACAGTTACCCGTACACGTACACAGACATGAAGCTGCACGTGAACGGGTTGCTGGGGAGCCCGCGAGCAAGCCGGCACATTAGAAGGAAGCTGCTGTGCAAGTCATTGGCGGGACACGACGCGGAATTGCTGACGATTGCTGATTTTGCTGCGACAGAGAATAAGGATACAGGGGCGTTCGGGGTGGAGGAGCAAGACCTTATCAGCCAGAGTGTTCACAAAAGAAAGTGTATCATTTTGTCTGCGCGCGTTCACCCGGGAGAAACCGGCGCATCGTGGATGATGAAGGGGGTCCTGGATTTCCTCACCAGCGAATCCGAGCAAGCCGCCCTGCTGCGCTCAATCTTCGTCTTCAAAATCGTCCCGATGCTGAATCCGGACGGCGTGATCTTCGGCAACAACCGCGTTAATTTGTCCGGCGTCGATTTGAACAGGACGTGGAAGCGCCCGATCAAGACCGAGCACCCAACCATATTTTACTGGAAGAACATGATCAGGGATTTAAAAAGCATCTACGAGGTGGCAATGTTTGTGGATTTGCACGGCCACAGTCGAAAGATGAACACGTTCATGTACGGCTGCGACGATAGGCGGAAGGTGAGCTGTGAGCGAAGCCAGCCATGAGCGAAGCGAGCCAGCCATGAGCGAAGCGAGCCAGCCATGAGCGAAGCGAGCCAGCAATACCATACACTAGTTGTGACTAGCTCGCTTCAAGGCTTGCTCGCCAACAACACCATACACTAGTTGTGACTAGCTCGCTTCAAGGCTTGCTCGCCAACAACACCATACACAGGTTGTGACTAACTCGCTTCGCTCGCTGCTCGCTTTTTCCACAGCCTCGGCCAACCGTTCGGGTATTTCCGAAACTCTTGAGCTGGAACCAGTACGGGCGAAAGTACGTGAGCTTTGCGGACTGCTGCTTCGCGGTGAAGAAGGGGAGGGAGGGAACGGGTAGGGTCGTGGTTTCTAAAGAGCTAGGTATCCACAACAGCTACACGCTAGAGGCGACGTTTTGCGGGGCGGATTTTGGACCTCTGAAAGATGTCCACTTCAACACGGCGCACTTGTGTGAATCTGGGAGGGCGCTGATCGACACACTGTTGGATTACTTTTTGCCGAATCCCCAGCAGCGAGAAAAGGTGGGTGTGGGTTGGGGGTTGGGGGTTGGGGAGGGTTGGGGGGGGTTGGGGGGAGCGAGTCAAAAAACTAACTAAAAAACAAAAACAGGCGGCAAACTTGCTGAAGCAGGCCAGTGAACGGAAAGCTGCGAGGGACAGGAGCGAGAGAATGGCCGTCGCAAGGCAAGCAATGCAGCAAATTAGGGCGGACAATGCCTTGGTTGCTGCGAACCAGCTGCTTTGCAAAGAGGATGAGGTGCTCAATGAGCAGCAGAATGGTGGAACCGGATCTGGAGCTGACAAAAAGAAAAATGAGCACGAACATCCGACGGGAAACGGCAGCATTGCTAACAACAAATTCTCTTCGGGGAAAAGTCTCGGATCTACAAAGGTTAACGGCTTCATGATTGCGAGGCACAAGAGCAACGGCTACGATTCGAAGATTAGCGCATCCACGTCCGCGTCCGCATCCACGACATCAACAGCCACAACTTTGATGAAATCGAGCACGAGCAACAGCTCGCTGGCAGTGGAAAATGGCAACGGAAGTGGCAGCACAGGGAACGAGGACATGACTCACCACCGGAGAGCTAGCTCTGATGGAAGCTCCTTAAGAAGCAACAACTTCGATAGGAGTAACTTCGAGAAGCAGCACCGCGTCAACGGGTTCATGAGCGAATCGAACAATAATAGCAGCATTAGAAGCAGCACTCAGGGGATCAACAGGCTAAGGGTGGGTTCCGCCAACGACTCCGGAGGAGGAGCGTCTATTGGATCGGCGAGTGTTGCAAGCGTTGACAAGAGTAACAACAATAATTTGGCCCCTGCCAGCACGTTGGTGAGAAGGGAAAACACGCAACACACACAGCTAGCCGTGTTAAAGAACAAGGGCGGCAGCTCTCAGAGCTGGCTTCTAAACACGTTGACTCGAGACACGGACAAGATTAATAATGAGCGAAGCAATAGAATGCAGCATTTGAGGAACTCGAGCACTCCGTCGCCGGGCCCTCCGGCGAGCTTTGCGCTGGGGTCGGGGTCGGCGGTGGACCTTGGAGTGGGGGGCGGGGGCGGAACATCGCCGGCGAATCGAAATCGTCACCACGTGAGCGTGAGCAGCAGGTCACCGAGGACGCACATATCAACGGGGGGGCAAAACGTTGTGGGGGAAAGGGGGGGAGGGGGAAGAAGTCCCCAAATATTTTCAGAAAATTTACTTCCCAGGGTTGGAAGCAGCGGCGCAAATTTGTGAAAGAATTGATGTTTGTTTTTTCCCAAAATTTAAATGTTTATTAGTTTGGTTAGTTGTGGAATTTTTGGCCGCTTGCGGCCATGTCCTTGAGCAGCTGTGCCGGCTCAAACTGTGGGCCGTAGGTTTCAGCAAAGCCGTTCATTAGCGCAACGTACTTGTCTATGCCGTAGGTGTCTAAGTATCTGAACGGTCCACCGCGGAATGGTGCGAAGCCAGTTCCGAAAATCAGGCCAATGTCGCCGACGACGGGGTCTGCAATAATTTCGTCCTGCGCCGAGCGAAGAAGGTACCAAACGAATTGAGTGGGTTAGTGTTGGGGTTTTCGTAGTGGCTCGTGTATGTTTCTCGCTCACCTGAAGGCACATGACGGCCTCGTTGATGAATCTCGAAACGATGCGGTTCTGAACTTCCTCCTCTTTCAAGCCAAGATCCCTCTTGACGAAGTCCTTGGCGTACTGCCTGACCTCGGGGCTGATGGTCTTCTTGGCCTTCGGGTTCTTGAGATCGTAGGTGTAAAAGCCCTGGCCGCTCTTGCGTCCGAGCCAACCCTTCTCGATCATGTCGCCCATGAGGCTGATGTCACCGCCGGTCATTCTAACGCCCAAATCCGCCTGCACCGAGCGAAGCGAGGTGCATTTTAAAAAAGCAAGAGCAAAACGAGCGAAGTGGGCCAAACGAATTGAGTAGAATAATGTTAGTTCAGTAGTGGATGTAGCCATTATGTCTGTAGCCATTTCGCGGATTCAAAAATCGCTCGAGTCTTCCTCCAAGCAAAGCAAAGCAAAGCAAAGCAAAGCAAAACTCGCTCACCTTGCTCAGGAAGGAGGCAACGTGTCCAGACACGTCGATTCCAACCTCGTCGGCAAGCGTAACGGGGCCGACGGGCATGCCGAAGTTAACCATGCTCTGGTCAAGCATTTCGAGGTCGACGCCGTCAGCAGCGAGGGCGGATACCTCAACGAGGAAGGGGCCCAAGCACCTGTTGACGTAGAATCCAGGAACGTCCTTGACGGCAATGCACGTCTTCCCCTGCTTCGTTCCGACGTCGCAGGCAGCGGCAAGTGCAGCCTTGCCGGTTCCAGCGTGGGGAATGATCTCGAGCAAGGGCATGGAAGGGACGGGGGAGAAGTAGTGCATTCCAACGACGTTTTCGGGGCGCTTCGATGCCTCGGCAATAGCGGAGATGGGAATTGCGCTGGTGTTGGTAGCAAACACGCAGTCATCACGGATGACCTCCTCCATCTCCTTGATCACGCGGTGCTTAAGTGATAGGTCCTCGAAAACAGCCTCGATGACCATGTCGGCTGATTTGAAGTGCTGCGAGTGGGTTAGTCGCAAAAGCACTCTTCTGTCACACCTTATGTTCGCTCACCTTGTGCCAGGACTCTGACTCGTCCGTCAAAGGGACAATGTTGGCGGTGTTCTGGTTGTACTTGTGCATGGTTATTTTCTTTCTCTTGAGCTTCTTCCCCCAGTTGCCCTCGACGTAGCTCTCGCCCCTGGCAATTCCAGCATCGTCCTTGTCCTTCAACAAAACACGGTAGCCCTTCTCGGCGCTAACCTGAGCAATTCCAGCACCCATCAACCCGGCACCGAGCACCGCAACATTCTTGACCTTGGTGGTGGGCTCTCCAAACTCGTGCTTCTTCAACGCCGTCATGCCATCAAAAATTCCAATCAAGGCGGCAGATTCGGGAGTCGCGGCAAGCCTGGCGAACTGCTCCCTCTCGAACTTGAACTTCTCGTCGTCGCTGGAGGCCTCGAGGCCGTTCTTGACACAGTCAACAATAGCAAAGGGGCTCGGGTACTTTCCGTTCGTGTTCTTCATGACCATCTTGTTGATTGTTTCCCACATTTTATTCCTCCCAACCTTCGTGTCCTCGATTCCCCACTGAATCCAGCCCTTCTTCTTCGGCTTGAGCTTAAGGGTTTTATTGGCGAGTTGTTCGGCGCTCTTGACGGCGACCATTTCGAGGCTGGTGTGGGGGGGGGGGGGGGGGTTAGTTTTGGAGAAATTGCAACTCTCATCTCTCACTCACTCCACTCCACTCCACAACACTCACTCACCTGTGCTCACTCACAACCAAATCAACCAAACCCATCTTCTTGGCCTGCGCGGGGCGGATATCCTTGCCGGTCAACATCATGTCCATGGCCTTCTGCAAACCAACAAGAGGGTACAGATTCTGGGTTCCGCCAAAACCAGGCAGCAAACCCAACTTAACCTCCGGAAGGCCCATCTTCGTTTTGGACGAATCCGTGCACACGCGGTAGTCGCACCACAGGGCCCACTCCAAACCACCCCCGAGAGCAGGCCCATGAATCGCAGACACGAGAGGAACTCCCTTGGACTTCATGGTCTTGAAGAAGTCAATGCCATCCGCGATAATTGGGATCATCTTGCTCTTGTCGTCCAAGTTCTTTATGTCCTGGATGTCCGCACCGGCAATAAACGAGTCCTTCTTGCCCGAAATGAACACGACAGACTTTACAGCATCGTTGGTGTGGATGTTCTCCATCCACATTCTCTTTGCCTCGTCAGCCATTGCAAAGGAAATCGTATTCATGCTCTTGGGCCCATCGATTCGGATGATAGCAACTCCAGTGTCGGTTATCTCCACCGGCTTGAAGTACTCCAAGGGCTTAGAAGATGATAAGGAGCGGGTCAAGGAATTGGATGTCCGGAGGGAGCTCCGGAGGGAAGTCCGGAGAGTGGAACGAAGCATAATCTAAGAGTTTGGGTTAGTTGATTGTTTGGACGGGAAGTGATGGAAAAAGGCGTAAAATGTGGGTGCCCATAGGTAGCTAGCTAACTTTGACTTTTGTTTGATCCTCTGCACACCTCTTGATAGCGTTTAAAAGAAATTATGCATTTTGGGTTTCTAAAATCAGAACTCTGCAATTCCCACAGCACGATCAGCGAATCTCTCTCGAAGGAAAAAATCAGCATGGTAAAAATCAAGGCGGAACCAGGTTCGAGTCACTTAAATGATCCCGCACCAGAACCATTTTCGAGACTTCCAATCAAGGTAGAGTACGCTCCTGCTCCTGCCATTGACCCTCCCATCCAGGAGGGCTCGCGTAAACGCCGCTCGATGCGAATCAGAGGAAAGCCTGAGGTGGAATACAACGAGATCAACAAGAAACAACGAAACCAACCTTCCCCAACACCCACACCCACACCCACACCCACAACCGTCGATGCCGTAGCGGTTAAATACGAGGGTGGCGTTTCAAGCAACATCAAAGCCAAAGAAGCAACCGTGGACATCTCCGCCCTTCTGTCCGAGAAGCTCGGGAAGCTGATGCCCTACTCCGGCAAGGCCTGTGTGGTCGACCACATGGGTAATTGCGGAGGAGACGAGAACGACAACGATGATGATATGATAAAGAGCATTGGATTTAACAAGATGAGCGGAATCCTCGAGTGGAAGAACGCGATCTGCCTGTGGGTCAACATCGGCGGAGCTTGCAATGACTACGATAACGAGTTTCTCGATAACGGGAGGTTGGTCACGTGGTACGGCGGGTCGAGAATGCACAAGGAGACTCCGGTCCTGGTGAAGCTGATCGAGCGAAGTAGGAAAAAAATCAAGGACAACGGAGTGATCTTGTGGTGCAGGTTCGTTAGTGGGAGCAATACCGAGCCTTACTTTTGCATGGGAAGGTGTGAGCTGGTGTCACACGAGGAGGACAGCCATCCGGTGAAGTTCACCTTCCGGCTAGTTGACTATGAAAAAATCAACGAGAGTGAGAATGAGAAATTTCAGCAGTTTTGTGAATTTAAATAGTGGGAGAAAACGAGAATTGAGTAGTTCCAAAGATTTAAATTACTTTTCCAAACCGCGCTCTCAAGAAATCTAACACCACACTTGTGGGTCCGTCTCCAGCTCCAGGCTCCTGGATGCACCGGTTGAGGAGGAGCATGCCTTTGTGGAGGATTCGGAGGTCTACCTCGGTGGCTGGAGGGGTTGTTGGGGGTTTGCACGTCTTCTTGTGCTTCTTCCACGCCGATTTTTGGCACTCGGCGGAGCAGAAGAAGCTGGTTTTGCACCGTGCGCACGCTTTCGTTGTGGCGGTCTTGCAGACGTCGCATTTTCGAGCCGGCTTCTTCAGCACGTCCTCTACTTGAACTAGCTCAGCCTTGTCGTACTTCATGTGCTTGATGAACGTGCAAGCGGTGTTGTAGGTGCCAAAGATTGACGAGTCGACGAACTGATTGGGAAGGTGTTGTCGGAGGAGGGTGGGGAAGGGGGTGGAGGAGATGTGGGCGGGGGTGAGGCGGAGGACCTTTACGATCTCTCTGCACGCATTGTATTGGGGTTGCTCAGCAAGCTGAAGAGGAGAGTAGAATTTCTCAGTTTCTAGGAGAGGAGAAAGTGGGTTCCGATGGATCATTCGAAGAGCAAGAAACACGAGGGAGTCGCTGTATATCTGACTATGCTGAGCAACCGCTCGAAGAAGATTATAATTGAAGTATTTGAGCACTTCACGCACCAACTCGTCATCGTGCTCATCGATGAACTTGTGGCAGTCTGCATACGATCGTGATTCGATCCAATCATCCATCTCCTCCCTCCAATAAGCCACTGGTGCGTACAAGCGGAGCATCCCCTTCAAACCCAACGAACGAGCTTCCTCGGGAGTGAGGGAGAGCAAGCCGATGATCTCAGCACAGGCTCCACTCCTACGGGCAATGTCGATGGGTGTTTCGCCTTTATTGTCTCGTGTGGCGAGGGCCTCTGGATTCAAGTTAATCGACACCCCGCCCACATAGGCAAGAATATGTGTGTGTGTCTGAGCTTTCGCTGCGAGCCAATGATGTGGCAGTCGTCCATGCTCATCTCTCTCCTTGTACTTTCTCACGAGCAAATCTAAGTCTAGATCTGGGGCAAGCATGGCTCCTCGTACAGCGGGCCAATCACGCTTCTTGAGCCACTTGTGGTGCTCATTGGCTTTCATGGTGGAAATATGTGTATCGTGGAAAGAGCGCAATCGAGGAAGAGGGATTATGTGGAGGAAGGTGGGAAGAAAAACAAAATAGAGAATTATTTCCTCCTGGCCACAACTCAGAGAGACCTTCCTCCCTCCAGCCAACCCAAAGAGGAGAAGCTGCCACGATATTGGGTTTTTTCAATCATCAGATCACTCTGCAGTCACTTCCCTCTCGACCATGAAATATCAACTTCGCCTTAGAGATGTCATTCCTTTCTTGCTTGCTGCCCTCCTCCTCACGTACAACCGGGTCCCCGTGTCCTCCAGCAACCCAACCTTCTCCCCGATCCCAACCCTAAAATGCTCCACCCTCACCTTTTATGCCCATTCCTCGCTCCACAACTCGCACCACCACGATGGTGTGGACGACGTTCCTCCTCTGGTCCTCTCCAGCGGCGTGATAGTAACAACGTTCACCCCTACCGAGGACGTCAGCGACGATATTTACAAGAGCAAGAAGAAGAAGCATTCCACGAAAGAAATCAAAGTAAAGCTGAAGGAGTTGGCGACGCATATTCGTGCGATAGCGATAACCTCTTCCTCTCCCTCTCCGCTGTTTCTCGAAACCTCCTCCATCTATGCCCCCCGGCTCCTCTCCTCGGTCTCCCAGATCGTCCACCTTGACGGTTTCGACCACAGCAACTCCAACACCAACACCAACACCAACACCACCAAAGCCTCGATTGTGTCAGTCACCGCAAGCGGGATCATCCGACTAAACTCCTTGGTCCATTCCGGGCCTCACGTCGACGTCACGGAGGTGGTCTGGGAGCGCAAGCTCGACACTGACCCTGACATTGGAAATGCGGGTTGCGACCTTGCCTCTGAAAACGTCGAGTTCCGGGGGGTGCACTTCGCCGGCGTCTACGCCCTCAGTTTTGTGTGTGCTAGGAATGACGCCCCCGCGGTTGCGACCGTGTACGGTGTTGATGTGTCGACCGGGGAGGTTATCTGGGTCAACAACAACAACAACAACAGCAACAGCAATAACAACAAAAACAAAAATTCACGCAAGTTTTCCCAGCACAACTTCAACCTCGGGCAGCTCGCCGCTGACTCTGCCTCTGCCCCTGCCTCCCCCGGCGACTGGCTCGCGTCGGCGTCCCCTCACAAGGCCGACGTTCTGAGCTACGCTGCAAAGTTGGACGGGTTCACGTCGAGCGGGCCGTCGCGTCTGGTCGCCGGGCTCTCCTCCTCGGCGAGCTCAACAACGAAGTTGGTGGTGCTGAACCATCCGCGTGGGGTTCGGTTCATTGACGCGGAGAACGGGAGAACAGTGGCGGAGGTTGCGTTGAATGACGATCCCGATGCCACCGCCACCGCCTCCGCCACCGCCACCAACGTCAAATTCATGGACCTCAACAGCGACAGCAACCTAGATACCATTTCGATAGCCACGCAGCACGTTGGCGAAAAATTAGACAGCGACGAGCGGCTGAGGGTTGCGCTGCCGAGCATGTACGCGCAGGTCTTTAGCGGTGTGGGGGGCAAGGAGAAGCTGTGGGACGCCAGTGTTTTGCAGGTGCAGGGGTCAAACAAGGGGGGGGACTGGGAGCTGAAGAGGATGAGCGACAAGATGGGGGGAATAGATTTAAATAGACTTCCAAAGAGCACAAGCGATTCGGACAAGAAGTTTTTGATGGCGAAGGACCAATTGACTCGGGAAAACAACCGAATTAAGGTTGATGCGCGGTTCCAATCCCTCTCCGACTTGGAAAAAACTGTCCCGATGAAGATGTTCCCGCACCAGCAGCAAAGCCAACAGCAAAGCCAACAGCAAAGCCAACAGCAAAGCCAACACCAACACCAACACCAACACGATACATATTATAACATCATCACCTCCACAGCCTCCGGCACAACATCCTCGTTCGACACGAAGCAAAAAAAACAGCTTTGGTTATCCAAACACGCCCCGCGCTCCGTTAACCCCGCCACCTACCAATTTGCTGGCGGGATCCACACCCTTAACGTAAGATTCAGTCCAACAATCTCCAAGACCGCAATCTTAATCACCACCGAAGTCGGCTTCGCGGTCTTCAACCCGCTGACAGGGGAGGTGAGCGAGCGAGCCTTGACGAAGACGAGCATACTATCCACTACTAAAACTAACATTATTCCACTCAATTCTTTTGACTCGCAAAACGCAAAATGGCGCCTCGCTTCGCTCGGCGCCCAGGTTCTGGACAGCGCGAATTTTCCGGAGAGCATCGCCGCGCCGGTGAGAATCGTAGATTTTGACGACGACGGAATTGACGATATTGTGGTTGAGAGCCAGGAGGGCATTTGGGGTTACAGATGCGAGTATAATGTTGGGGACTTTGGGTTCTTTGGTTTTTTGAAAACCAGCTTTTACGGCGGGGGGTTTGATTCTGACGCGGACAGACGACGAAAGCAAAAACAACAATTAAAAAAAAAGAATGCCAGCAAGGCGGAGAGGCTGAGCGTGTACGGGCTGTACTTCCTGCTAACGGTTTGGTCCATTTGCTGGCTCGTTGGAGTTGAAAACGATGATGATAGAATTAGATTTAGAGCAACTGATGAGGGGGGCGAGGAGAAGGAATCCGGATATGAGTTTGTGAGGCACAAAAAAAATTAATTTAGAGAGAGAGAGAGGTAAACCTATTAATCACTTTATTGACTTTTTTGTCACCTTGGACATTTTCCCCTGCGACGAGCGAAGCGAGGCGCATTTTTAATGAAAGACGAGCGAAACGAGTGAAGTGAGTCAAACGAATTGGGTGGAATAGTGTTAGCTTAGTAGTGGATGTAGCCGTCTGTTGCCATTTCGCGGGATTCATCGCGAGTATTCTCTTCTTCATCAAGGCTCGCTCGCTTCGCTCGCTCACCTGCCCCGCCCTCCCCTTCTTTTTCCTGAAACCGTCATTTCCCCCTCCCCCTCGCTCGCTCATTTCGTGGTCATAGGCCGTCCCCCTAGCGTTCTTATTCTTCGTCTTGTTCGACGCATTTACGCCCACGCCGTTGATGACGTTGTCCAAAATCTTCATTTCGCTCTTCTCCCTTTCCTTGTTTCCGACGACCATGTTGTCGCTGAATTTCTTCCTCGTTATGGCCTTCTTCTTCTCCGGTTCATGCTGCCGGCTCTGGTCGAATTTTCCGAGCGAAGCCGTCGACCGCTGCGTTGCCGCAAGAGCCTTTTTCGTTGAAGCGAGACTTTTGGTGTTTGTTGTTGTGTGAGTCGACATTTTTGATCATAATTATAAAATTATATTATGCACACTCACCCTCGCTGCTTGTCGTTTTTGAAATCGACAGCAATCCCCGCCGGGATCTTCTCTCCAAATTCGCGGTTGCTCTTGCTCCCCTTCTCCCTCTCCCGCTTGCTCTCCTTCTCGGTCCTAGCCGACTGCCCCTTCTTCCCACCTCCATTCTTCTCAGTGTTCTTCCCCTGCCGAACGTTGTTGTCGTCGACGCGCTTCTTCTTCTCCGCACGTTTGAGCTCCCACGGATTCGCATGCGGGTCCTTCGCGTCAGCCTCCATGATGGGGAAGTTCATTTCCTCGTTCTGTGTGTGAGGGTGGGTTAGATCAGTTCAAAAAGTTGGAGTGTTAATTTGCAACACACCTGCTTGCTGCCGTGACCGTAGCGCGCCACCCAGTCTCCCTCCCCGTTCTCGGCTGTCTCGTCAAACACCTTGCGAGAACGCTTCTTGTTGTCGATGCCCTTCTCCTCAGCGAACTTCTCCCATTTGGTTTGCTTCTTCTCTTCCGGAAGTTTCCGAGCTCGCGGAATTAAAACCGTGACCTCGTTATTGAAAATGTCACTAATGTCTACATTGGGCTGGAGAGTTGCCAGGATGTCAGGATCGTTGGTGATCGATGGGTCGTTCATGTTGATGGGGGTGGGAAGAATGGCCATCGGTCCAGCTGAGGCATCATTTGATTTCTTGGTGGGGAGGTTCCACAGCGATGACAGAAGTGAATTGGTCGAAATTTGGGCCAAGGACAGGAGCTGGGAATCGGTTTGGGCTTCGTTGGGGAGCTGCTGCTGAGAGAAAACACACAAGTTGGCCAAATTCACAGTGTGGGTCGCCATTTATGTTGGAAGAGGGTTTTAAGATTGGGATATGGAGGTAAAGTTTGGATATTGGCGGTATTGATTAAGCGTTTAGATTCTAGGGTGGACCTTGTGGAAAATCCTTTGTTCACAGTGTCACAGGTGCACAGATTGAAAATGAGGTTGGAATTAATGGCGAAAAATACATTTGGAGAATACACACCATTGCACACCGTTACACACTCACCGTGTTACAACACCATATGGTTGCAACACCTCTGAAGGCTCTCGCCCCTACCGCCAAGACAAACCAACTTTTGCTGTTGTTATCTGAGGGTGTGAGCGATCCCATCCAGGAGGGGGCTTGCCGCCGAGCCAAGTCGCTGATGGAGGCCCACAATGTTGATGCGATTGTGGTTGATGGCATGGACCCAGAGCAGAAGGATCGGCGCAACGAGCTGTTCGCCATCAGCCAAATTCGTGGCAAGGTGAGCGAGCGAAGCGAAGTGAGCTAGTCGCAACTAGTGTAGGTGTAGGTGTTGCTGGCTCGCTTCCCTCAAATACGCGAAATGGCTACAGACGGCTACATCCACTGCTAAACTAACCCACTCAACAAATTTTCGTTTGGCTCGCTTGGATCGCTTGGATCGCTTGTGCTTCATTAAAAATGCGCCTCGCTTCGCTCGGCGCAGTACCCTCAGTTCTTCGTAGTTACAGAACACAAGGAATCTGAGACACATAATGCGGGTTTTGTTACAGAATTTCTGGGAGATTGGGAAAAGATAGAAGCCTTGAACGAGTGCAATAGTCTCGATAAAGAGGTTTTGGATGCAAATCCTGATATCGAGACATTTACTATGCTTCTGGACATTGTCAAGTTAAAGTCGGATTGATATGTATATTAATAGGTCTGCATACATAGAATAATAGGTTTTTTTGATTGATTTTGAGTATGCTTCAATTTTTATTTCGAGCTACAACCTTTTTGAGAGCGCCAATAATGTTAATAGTTGGTGCTACACTGCAAAGGTAAACGATGTGCCGACTGTGGCGAATGACAGAGTAGTCGTCGTACACGCCTGCAATTTCTTGCAACCTCTCGTTGACCTCCCTGATGCAATCCCACTTGTACACGAAGTTCTCATGGTTGCTCTCCCTATTCGGATCTATCATCATGACAAGTTCTTTGAATATTTTATCCCAATGGTCCCTGATTCTCAGCTCTTCAATTAACAGATTCAGCTCGTTCTCTCTATTCTCATTCTCACTCATGAGGTAACCGTAATACAAGTTGTTCAAAAGCACGTCTTCGCTCTTCACGGCGCCTCCCGGCATGCCCTCCAGTTCCTCCAACTTTCTGCTTCCCGACAAGAAGTTTCCGTTTCGCTCGTCACCGAAACTCTTGTCACCGTACTCCATTGGGTCAGAGCTGGCCCAAATTCCTTTCCCTAAGACAAAGCCCTCCGTCTTGGCCTTGACCTTAGTGAACAGATCTTCGACCCCGAGCTCTAGACCGCTACCGCTACCACTCGTGACAGCGTTGTACCAGTTGGAATTCCACAAGTCGCTCAAACACGTGGTAATTGGTTTACCATCATGATAAGCGAAGGGAGGGCAGTAGAACCCCCAGCTGGACTGACTCGCGTTGGATGCAGTGTTCACGTAAATCTTCGAGTCAGCCGGAAGCAGAGGCGAGCCGTCTGAGTCCTCGAACATGCTTCCAGCCTCGCAAGCTTCCACGAAGAAAACCTGGGTTGGGTTAGTTGGGGAAATATTGTCGGCTCGCACTCGCGCAAGCGGCTCACCATCTCGTCGTACATCTTCTTCTCGGTCATTGTTGCAAGAGCCGCGATCAGATCGGGCTGGTGCAATAGCTGCCCGTCAGGGAAGCATAGAGAACCCACGCCGCCATGATCGACAAACAAGAGGAACACCTTGTCTTCGTCGCCACTCGTCAAAACTGGTCCTCCACCGAGGGCTTCATCTGTGTCGTCTCCGGTCAGGATGCTTAAATAGTTACTCGGTGTGACTTGATCGCCGCTGTAGTCGACCTTGCAGCCTTCATACCAATCAACAGCATTTGGAGACGTCTCGCTGAAGAATTGTCCTGGAAAAGCGTTCTGGGTCTCAGTTTCGTTCCAATCATGTATATCATTCGACATCATGACGATAATGTTACCCTCCTCGAACCCATTGTTAATTAGCAGGTGGTAAGCTCTACACAAATCGGCCTGGTGGCGATAATTCATGAAGCCAGTGCTGCCTGCAACCAAAACAGCATGTTCACTTGCTTTCGCGCCTGCAAAAAGAAGGCTGGCAAGCAAATGATGATTCATTTTTATGTGGGGATATATTGGAGGCAAAAAGTAAAAGTAGTAAAGAATGGGGACAGGGTCGATAAGGGGAGGGGAGTTCCAATGACGAAGTGGAAAACTGTGTTCTCCTGTCTCCTTTTTTTGTTTGTGGGCAAATGGTGGGCAAATATGCTATAGCATATCTTTTTCAGGTTTCAAATAATTTTTTGCAATTTTTTCATTTGATTTTTTTTTATGCACAGGAACCAGTGCTTTTCCAATGGCATCCCCCGTAACAACAGACCGGGACTCGGAATATGATGATGAGGATGCCCCTCCCCCCACCACCCTCCCTCACAATCATCATCTTCTTTCATCCAACTCTTCATCAAACACCAACAATGATCAAACCCGGATCCAGTCTATGCAGCGTCGCGTATCGCGCAGAACTTCAGCCCTCCTAAAGACAATTCACCAGCCCCCTCCCAAGCCGAGCACACCCCCACCCCCCCCCCCCATAGACCTCTCAACTCTGTACTGCGATTCTGGACGTAGAGGTACCGAAACTTCGCTCCCCCTTGGAATGGATTTTGAGTTTGGTGCCCACAAGCTGAAGTTCCAGTGCAAGGGTAAAGGCGCCACTCTGGGTTCCCTTGCAATGAAGGATATCAAGCTGGAACTTGATTTGTTGGAAATGGTGCTCAAGATCTCCAAGGACCACCACAGCAAGCACGGCGAAACAGTAACCACCCAGCAAGTTCTACCTGTCGATTTTATCGCTTCCACGCGTTTGCTCAAGCCCAACGAGCTAGAAATTAATTTTCGAGAGGGTGAGCTATCCCCTGACGGGTTGTTGGACATGTCGAGCGACGCCAACAGCAACAACAACAACAACAACAACAACAACAACAACAACAACAATACCCCCAACAACAAGACAATTGAGAAGGTCGTCATCAACGATTTCGAGACCATAGATGCCTTCTCCACTAGGCGCAACAGCAACATGCACGTGACAAAGATGAAACACGCCACCAAGAAATGGGTTTTTCCAACTGCTGACGAGGCATACCGGTTCCAGAAGCATCTCGAGGTCATGCGCGAAAGTGGGAAAGTCCTGAGACACGTGTTCCGCCAGCTGGACAAGCACCAAAAAGGCCACATCACTGCCTCGACCCTTGCGAAAGCCATGAAAGAGAATGGAATGGAGAGTCCGAGCGGGAAAATGGACGAGGTGAGAATATTCGCTCACCCCACCGCACAGCACCGCACCGCAGCACAGCACAGCACAGCACAGCAAAGCAACTACAACTACAACTAACTCATCTAATCTCAGGTCGAAAAAATGATTGCCCTGGCGGACTCTGACGTGTCGTCCGGCATTGACTTTGTGGAATTTTTCCGTCTATTCATGTTCACTCCCTGCACCTCGATCCACCAAGCCTTGACCGAGTGGCGGAACAAGGTTGCCCTCGACCAAGGCAAAAACCCTTCAACCCGTTCGTTGCTTGGAGACCACAACAAGCGGACAGTTTCTGACGCCCCAAATTGCTCCACTAACGAGACCCCCGAGGAATCGGAGGTGAGCGAGCGAGCCTTGAGACAAAAGAGACGAAGCTCCGTGCGAAATTGCTATAACTAGTACATCCACTACTGGAACTAACCCACTCACTGTTTTTACTCGCTCGCTGCTCTCGCTCTCGTGCTTCGTTAAAAATGCGCCTCGCTTCGCTCGGCGCAGCTACGGAAGATCTCCCAGCTCAACCTCGTTGATGCTAAGAATCTGATTTCTGGCGAAATAATTCTGAACCGCGTCGAGAACGTCCGCTACAGCTTCGGTCACAAGGCGAAAGAGAATTTGGTCGGCGACACGATGCACTGGGTGGGGACGTTACTCGTCACCAATTACCGCTTGGTTCTCCAGTCGCACATTAGCAACAGCAGCACCATCGGTACGCGGCGGGAGGTAGCTACGTTCTTTGAGCGCATGGAGATACCCGTGAACACGATTGCCAAGATCGAGAAGCTTGACTCCTCGTGTGTGAAAATTATCTGCAAGGACCTTCGGCCCATCCTGTGCAGCTTCCTGCCCAATGACACTTTCGTTACCACGCTGGCAACTGCAATCTCAAATTTGGCCTTTCCAGGTGACGTCGAGGACGCTTTTGCCTTTACCCACGGCCCAAGTAAAATAATTGAAATAGTAACAGAAATAGAAACAGAAGCAGAAGCAGAAACAGAAACAGTATCAGCAACAGAAACAGAAACAGACCCAACAACCGTGGTGAACGGGTGGGACCTGTACGATCCGCTGAAGGAGTTCGAGCGGATAGGCGTGGTGGGCGGACCGCACTCGAGGTTTTACCGTGTTTACAGCGACAACTTTAGAGTCTCGGAAACTTACCCAAAACATTTTTGCTTGCCGAGCGGTATGAGCGAGAGCGACATAATGTTGGCTGCCAAATTTCGAAGCAAGTGCAGAATGCCCGCTGTGAGCTGGAGGTCTAAGAAGAACGGGGCTGTCTTGTGTCGAAGTAGCCAGCCAATGGTTGGGGTGAAGAGTAGCCGAAATGCAGGAGACGAGAAGTTGTTGAACCTCTACAGGGTCCGAGGAGACATTCATAACCCCAACGAGCTGGAAGAGCCCTCCACGTTATACATCATGGACGCCCGTAAGGCTCTGGCTGCCGCTGCCAACTCTCTCCAGGGAAAAGGGACTGAAGGTGAGCAGCGAGTAGCGAGCGAAGCGAGTAGCGAGCGAAGCGAGCCAGTCACAACTAACCCTAACCCTTTTATTTCAGTAATCGCCAACTATCGACACACGGAACTTCAATACTGCAACATCGAGAACATTCATGTCATGAGAGACTCGGTGAACCAAGTGGGGGCGGCCTGCATCCCTTGTGTGGGCGACGAGAAAAATCTAAAATCCGGCGCAGTATTCAACGACCTCATAAATGCTTCGAGCTGGTTGCGGCACGTCCAGCTCGTGTTAAAGGCGGCTGTTGAGTGCGTTTCAAGAATTGACCTCAACGATTCTAGTGTGATTGTTCACTGTAGCGATGGCTGGGACAGGTGAGTGAGTGAGTGAGTGAGTGAGTGAGTGAGTGAGTGAGTGAGTGAGTGAGTGAGTGAGTGAGTGAGTGAGTGAGTGAGTGAGTGAGTGAGTGAGTGAGTGAGTGAGTGAGTGAGTGAGAGAGTGAGAGAGTGAGAGAGTGAGTGAGTGAGAGAGTGAGTGAGTGACACCTTCACGGACGGACGAACGAACGAACGAACGAACGAACGAACGAACGAACGAACGAACGAACGAACGAACGAATGAATGAACGAACGAACGAACGAACGAACGAATGAATTAATTAATTAACGGCGCTGGAGACACAATCAAAAATTAACACAACATTATTAGAACTGCACAAATGACGGGCTTGTCTATGCTCTTGATGGATCCCTACTTCCGTTCTATCACAGGCTTCGCAATTTTGATTGAGAAGGAGTTCATAGATTTTGGCCACAAGTTCAAAGACCGCGGAGGTCAGTGCACGGAGAAGAAGAAGGATGAACGAAGTCCAGTTTTTCTTCAATTCTTGGACGCAGTCCACCAGCTCATGAACCAATTCCCCACCTCTTTCGGGTTCAACGAGCGCCTTCTAGTGTTCATTGCCGATATGCAGCACAGCAACCTGTTCGGAACGTTCCTGGGAAACACCGCGAAGGAAAGAGAGCGGCTTGACGTCAAGAATAAAACTACGAGCATATGGACTTATGTCTTGGCCAAGGAACACGTGGAGAAGTTTACAAATGCCAAGTGGGTTGGGGAAAAGACGAGCGAGGAGGTGAGCGAAAAATCAAGCCCCACCCAAATTTATATGTTGCCAATTTTTGCATTCTAAAACAAAAAAACTGGTGTCGTTCCTTGTGTTTCGTTTCGCTCGGCTCAGGTTTTGTGGCCAAGCACCTCGATCAAGAAGATAAAGTTGTTTGAGCGGTACTTTTTGCGGTGGGATCACGAGTGCCATCCTAGAAACGAGGTGGAGGGTTGGGTTGCAAATTGGGGTTAAAAAAATCTGTTGCTATTTGCGAAAAATCTGTTTCTACTCTACTCTGTTTTTCTTTCACCTCTTTTCCTTTATCCCTCCCTTCTACTTTCTATCGACCCAAACTTGTTGGAACCAGCGGTAACAACAGCCCGCTCGCGCGCTGCCGTTTTATTACCGCGTCTCTTTTCTGACGCTCGAGCCGCTGCTGGATAGAACCAAGTTTTGTAAAACTTATGAGAAACTCTGCTCCGGATACGTCTCCGTCGCCATCCTTGTCGAAATAGGTCACCAAGGCGCCAAGTTCCTTTGCAGTCAAGTTCAAGCCGAAGCACTTGGCAATAGTGATTTTGAGCTGGTGGGGTCTCAATTCACACTGGAACTGCGCATTCGCCCTCTTCCCATTCTCGCTGAGGATATCGTACACCGATGCGAGCTTGGCAAGCCGCCGAAGAACTCGTTTTGTGTCTGAAGGGTCAAAATTGAAGTCTACTACCGAGTCGTTCATCTTTTTCTCTTCTAAAATTGCCTTTTTTCTCTTTTCTTTTTCCTCAATTTGCTGAATCCGCTTCTTCTCTTGAACCACTCTGAACTCTCGGGAGTGTTCGTCGTGAGCCGTGCGGAAAAAGAGCTGGAGAAACTCAGCTCCGTCGAGGAGACCGTTTCCGTCAGCGTCGAACGCTACGAGCAGAGCTTTCGCCTCCTTCGAGTTAAGCTTAACGCCAAGAGCTTTTTGCATGGTGCGCCGAAACTCGACGCTCTCCATAGAATAGTCGGCAAAACAATCTTGAAGGACTGAACCCTGCTTGTAACGATCGTACCGCTTGGCCTTTTTCAGTACTTTAGATGTTGCAGACTCAAGCACAGTGAGCTTAGGGGTGGTTGTTTGAGGTTTAGAAGAAGAGGCTGACAACGAAGCAAATTGTGAAGCGTCGCCTTGCCGCTGTTGTCGCTTTTTCAGCAGCATTGCTCGGCGAATGTCGGCCATGGGGTGCTTCAAGGTTTTTTCTTGAGAGGCTGGGTTGAATGGCGAGGAAGTTAAGTGCTCAAATGTCGATTTATTGGTTGCTATTGAGGTCAAAGAAGCATTGGAACTGACATTGTGGTTGCGACGAATGCTTCGGTCTTTGGCCACAGTGTTTGTTGTTGTTCTGTGAAGTTCAGGCAAGAGCTGTGGGAACACTCTCTTGAGCGGGGATGGCATTAAAAGATTATTCGACGAATGCTTCGGTCTTTGGTCACAGTGTTTGTGTTGTTCTGTGAAGTTCAGGCAAGAGTAAAAAGTTATGACAGTTGTAAATTCCAACTGCAATTTTAGGTTTTTTTTACTTCCTTTCTTTCTAAATTTTGTCTTTTTGCTTTATACTATCTTTAACCTTGTTTCGTTGCCTCTCAACCTCTGCTAAGAAGAAATCGCCCTCAATCCGGACGCTGTTGACATCGTTCATGATTACTTCAAGCCGCTCGTAGTCAACCTCCCCGCTCCAGTTCCCCCTCTCTCTCTTTTTTTTCTTCTTCAGCTTGGGCATTGAAGGCAGAGGCAGACCCGTTAAGTTGTTGATTCCCATTCCCTCGCCGATCTTCATCAAAAAGTACGGGTCGAAATTGTGAGAGTTGCAGCTCTGCATCACCAGCCTCTCCTTCTCCTGGCTGACAATGCTCAATGCGTGCTTCTGCCTGTTTCTAAGCAGCTTATAGACCTCCAGTTTGGTGCGTTTTTCCTTTGCAATTTGCTTCTTGCCCTTGTAAGCCGCTTCGTAGCTCTGTCGAATTTTTTCTCTCTCCTCGATCATTAGCATCATTGGCATGAAGAAAGAGTGTTCCTTCCCTGCCGGACTACCATTGCTGTGCTGCGTCAAGATCCGCGTTCCCATCACCGAGTTTCTCCTCCGGAGCATCTCGCGTGTAGGTTTTTTGGTAGGTGCAGAAAGCGCTGCTACCGCTTGCTTTTGCTCAATTAGTATTTCTTTTTTCTCAATCTTAACTACTTCGAGGTACTCGATCCATTTGTGAAACGTAACTGCTACCATTAGCTTTCTCCCCTGCAGCTGTTGTATTCTGTTGTTCTTCCGCATCATCGCACGAAGTTGAGCTTCCTGAGCAGCTCTCTCTTTCTTCCAGATCTTCACCACGTCAAACCAGCCCCGCAGCAGGGGGCGGAGGAACTCAAGAGCGTCCATCTCTTCAGGAGACAGAAACATTTTATCGTCTGCTGTGGAAGTTTCAACTATTTCGGAATTGTCTGCCATTGTGAAGAAAATTTTCACCCTTGGTGGTGAAAGGTGAAGGGGGGGGTGGGGGGGTGGAGGTATTAATTTGATAAATAAGGTGTGTCACCAACAAACTCTTAAAAAGTAAACAAAATTCTATAAAAAAAGTTTTACAAAATTTTAAGATCTTCCACAACGATGATGTATGATAATGAGCCTACCGGCGTTTTCGACATAGAACCACCGCCCACCGCACCAATATATTGCCTACCAACAAATGAAATTGCCTCTGTAGCAATCTTTGAGGAGGTTTCTATAGCCAAAGCAAGCGAACACTGTCCAACATTCACAGCAACAACATCAACATCAGCAGCAACATCAACATCAACAGCAACAGCAACATCAACATCAACATCAACAGCAACATCAACAGCAACAGCAACAGCAACAGCAACATCAACATCAACAGCAACAGCAACAGCAACATCAACAGCAACAACAACAGCAAAATCAACAGCAACAGCAACAGCAATAGCAATAACAACAACAACAACAACAGCAACAGCAACAACAAAACCTGCATCAAAAAAGAAGGTTAAAAAATCCAAAGTAAGGGGTGGCTACATGTGTGGCCATTGCAAGGTTCCAAAACGGGGACACATTTGTCCCTTTCAGCCAACGTTGAAGAAGAGTTTTAAAATTGACACGACGACGGTGAAAAATTCTGGAGCTCAGGCGGAATTCGATCCAGAGATGTGCATACGTGCGCTTGGCAACAAGTTGGCTGAGCAGGGAATACCCGATTCCTACGCTTCATAATTTCAAAAGTAGTTTTAGCGTATTTTTAGTCTTGACATATTTTTACAATATTTATTCCCCGCTCTATATTTTCGGGTAGATGGCCACCTTGAAGCCAGCACACTCTCTCGGCAGCCTGCCCTTGCCCCCCCCTCTCCTTCTCCTTCTCCTTCTCCTCCTCTTCGACCCACTTTCGTCACTATCGTAGTCGTCCTCGCTCTCCTCCTCACTCTCCTCCTCCTCCCCCTCCTCCTCCCCCTCCCCCTGCGCTGCTTCCTCCGCGTTCCTTGTCCTCTTCCTCAACGTAATGAAGTTCCTGACGTTCTCCTGACTTCCGTGACTTTTCAGCGCAAAAACGGTCTTCATCATTCCGAAGCTGTAGGCGTAGTGCAGCGGGGTGCTGCCCATGACGTCCTTCGCTTCAATATCTGCCCCCCTGCTCAGCAGCACGTCAATCAACGGTATCATCCCAAAAGCTGCCGCAAGGTGGAGCGGTGTTCTGCACACGCCATCGTACGAATTGACGTAGGCGTTTTTGTCCAGAAGCAGACAAATCGTCTGGACAGTCTTGTCGATGCTATTCTTCTCCTGGTTCAGTCCCACCCTCGTTTTCCGCCAGCCAATCTTCAGTTTGCTCATTCGAATGTCGTGCCCAAATATGCAGCTGTGCAAGACTCTGAGCCCGCTCGGCGAAGTCTTGTCCTCGAGCCCCGCCGGAAGCCAGCTTTTCGCCATCCCCTCCTTTCCTCCCAGCGTGATGGCCTTGAGCAAATTGTCCAGGTCGTTGTCTTCGGCCGCCTGCGCCGAGCGAAGCGAGATTGTGCGCATTTTTAATGGATCAGGGGGGAGGCGAGCGAGCCAAAGAATTGAGAATAATGTTTTTTTAGTAGTGGCTCGTATTCTCTTCTTCGACAAGGCTCGCTCGCTTCGCTCGCTCACCTCCCAAATCGTCTTTAGTGACCTTCGCGTCTCCTCGTCATCTGCCACATCGTTCGGGGTGCACCGCCTCGCGTCCCTCTGGTTGGCCAAAATTCCCCTCTCGGCATCGACCTGAGACAGCAGTCGACAGGCGCTGATGTGGCCCGCAAAGGCCGCAAAGTGGAGCGAGTTCCAGCGGTTGGGGGTTAGGGCGTACACGTTAGCCCCGTTCTTCAATAGCGCCGCAATGCTCTTTACCCGGCCCTGCTCTGCCGCTCGATGGAGCGGCGTGCAACCACCCTCGTCCAAGGCGTTGATGTCCGCTCCGTTGCGGACGAGCAAGTTGATCATTTTGACGTCTTCTACCGAAGCGAGGAGCGAAGCGAAGAGTTAGTATAATAGAAAATTCGTAGTGCTCGTCGTCGTTACGGTCGTTGTCGTTCGTTCTCACCTTCTTCAGTCTGACCCTGTTCCTGTTCCTGTCCCTGCCCCTGTCCCTGTCCCTGCCCCTGCCCCTGCCCCTGCCCCTGCCCCTGCCCCTGCCCCTGCCCCTGCCCCTGCCCCTGCCCCTGCCCCTGCCCCTGTCCCTTCCGTTTGAAATCCTCAATCGCAATCGTGCCGATGCAAGCGAAGTGGAGAGCAGTTCGGAAAAAACTCGTCCGGGCCTCAATCGACGCCCCGTTGAGCAGTAGGATTGAGGCAATGTCCCTCCTCTTTGCTCCTCCCCTCACGGCAACGTGATGGAGCGCGGTCCACCCGTTCCCGTCGGTGGCGTTCGGATTTGCACGCTTCTCCAGGAGCGAGTCGACAACGTCTGGAAGCGCTGCAATTGCAGCAACGTGGATCGGCTTCTGGAGCTCCAATCCCCCCAGAGGATCGTTGACATTTAGTCCGCCTTCGCAGAGCATGATGATAATTTGTTCAATTTTCTTGCTGTCGCCATCGTCTCTATCGTCTCCATCGTCATCTAAAACATCGCTACTGTGCTTCTGAAGTTCGGCAAGCAAACCGGACAGTATCTTAGACCTCACCAGGCTCGAGTTCGCGTAGGACAGCGCGGACTGTCCATCGTTCGCTCGAATTTCGCGACTCGCTCCATACTTCGCCAGGACTGTTACCGTTCGAGCGTCGCCCACAGAGGAGGCAACATGGAGAGCCGTTCTGCCGGCGTTGTCGGGGAAATCGAGGGTTTTACAGCGATTTTCTCGGATCGAGCCGACGTCGGTATAATCCTTGTCAGTCGTTTCGCTGAAGTAGCCGAGGTCGTATTCTAATTCCTCGGCCGCCTCCGAAGATTTCTTTTCCTCCTCCTCGTCGTCCGAGTCGGAATTTGGCTCTTCCTTCTTTTCTTCCTCCTCCTCAGAATCTGATCCAACCTTGCTCTCGTCGTACTTCTTCAATTTTTGTATCGCCTTGGAATTATCCAACGCATAGGACACTAGCTGCTCGTACTTCAGTGTAAGTTGCCGGTTCCGAACGTCTTGGAACCGCCTGCAAATCATCGTGAGGAAATCGGTCTCGACGTCGATCATCGCGTCCTTGGAGAGAATGATGAAGTCGGAGATGGAAATGGAGCCATAGCCTGCGGTGTCGAAGCTGCGCCGAGCGAAGAAGAAGCGAGGCGCATTGAGTGGGTTAGTTCAGTAGTGGCTCGTATTCTCGTCTTCATCAAGGCTCGCTCGCTTCGCTCTCTCACCTGGAAAACTTTGTAATGAGCTGAGAGCGCCTTTTACCCACGGCGGAGAGGAGGCGGCCGCACCACCATTTTATTTGGTCCTCCTCGAGGGTGATCTTAGTTGGGAGCTTGTGAAAAGTGGAGGTGGAGGTGGAGGTGGACTTTGATGATTTTGATTTATTTCGCCTTGTGTTCTTCACCTGGCCGGAAGTCGCGTGGAAGAGCCCGTCGCGCGGAAACAATGTGTTGGTGTTTATCTCCGAGTTATCGTGAGATGTTCCCTTATAGCCGCCGTGGTTCTCGGCATAGGTGACGGCAAAATTTGTTGAGGTGGAGTTGCAGGGGGGGGACACGAATCTCATGAAGGAATTCTCGGGAGTGGGCTTAAAGGAGGAGATCATCCTGCTCTTGCTCTTGCTCTTGCTCTTGCCCTTACTCTTGTTCTTGCTCAAGTCGAGTTTGTCTGTGATGAAGTGCTTGACGTCTACATTCACCCAGTTTGGAACTGACGCTGACAGACACGCCCTCCCTGTGGACAAGAGGATTTTCGTTACCTCGTCACTGTTAGAGGTCGAGGCTGCGTAGTGAAGTGGGGTTCGGGAGGTCTTGTCGGTGAAGGTAAGGAGCTTTTTGTGCATTTCTTCGCATTTAAGCTCGCGAACTCGGAGAAGACGCTTGATCTCATTCGAACACCAATTCTCGAAAGTGACGGCATCTTCGATCATCTGCTCGGGAGTGTTTTTACTCTTGCTGCTGGCTGTTTGATCAAAGTCTTCAAAACCAATGTCGTCGATGGCGTTCAACGCGTTGTTGTAAGTGTACTTTGTCTCTTCCATGACCCTCACACGCTTCTGAGTGAGCTCTTCTAGTTCTAATTTGCTGCCAGCCTTGATTGGCTCCATGGCCAAGTTCAGCAATGCTTTCGTCGCAGCATTGGAATGGAAGTACGCCGCGTAGTGCAAGGCAGATATGCCGTTCGCGTCGCAAGTTAGGGCTGCTATGTTGCTAGAAGATGTGGATGCGAACCTGTTCAAAGCCTGCAGGTCGTTAGTTGCGGCAGCGTGGAGTAGGGGATACGTTTTTTGGGACGGAATTTGTAGGTTGACGTCCATGCTCTGCCTCTGTTGATATGCCATTCGCTGTAATGACTTTGACTCGGACAAAGAGTTGGAATTGCGGGCGTTTTCTTTGCGCTTTTTCTTCTTCGCATCTTTTTCCTTGAAGTACTGTGAAACTTCTTCGTCTGAGTCAATATCTGCCGCCGGGGTTGGAGCAAGGGCGGCCGGTGGCTCTTCCGGTTTTGATTTGGTGTTGGTCTTAATTTTGGGCTTCGGGCGTTTTGGAACTGAAACTGGTTGAATTTCATCTTCTTCCCTCGTTGAGGCAGTTGGGGTACTTGGTTTGGGAGGAGACTCTCCAGAAAGTTTGGATGCAGCACTATTTATGTCAGACTGATGTTGAATTTCATCTTCTTCCCTCGTTGAGGCAGTTGGGGTACTCGGTTTGGGAGGAGACTCTCCAGAAAGTTTGGATGCAGCACTATTTATGTCAGACTGATCTGAAATCTTCTTTAATGGGGGATTTTCCGAGAATTTTACCTTCAATTGAGGTGTTGTTGAAGATAATGACGACGACGGTTTCAAAAGTGTAGCTGTTGTTGCTGACTCGAAATCTTGACTGGAATTCTGTTTAATAACTGCCAAGGGTGTTGCGGAAAGCTCAGTGGTTGCAGTTTTTTGCTGGTCCGCCAGGGTTGTGGTTGACGGTTTGAAAGAGCGCCCTCCTCGTGAAGGTCGTGTTACCATGTTGTTGTGCTTTTTTATACAAATCATCTTGAAAAAACGAAGTTTTTTAAATGGATATCGTCACGCGATGTTTATTATCTATTTTATTGTAATTGTGTCCGTTTGCACTCAGCTTGCTCAGTACAAAGATGTCTTCTTCATGATCCTGAGGAACTCATCCTCGTTAATCTCTCCATCACCATCACGGTCAGCCTCGTCAATCATCTCCTGCAACTCCTCGTCAGTCATGTTCTCTCCGAGCTCCTTGGCAACGCGCTTCAGG
>BRYC01000780.1:0-19664 GCA_030267985.1 Parmales sp. scaly parma | reverse complement strand
GGGGGGGTGCGGGGGAGGGGGGGTGCGGGGGAGGGGGGGTGCGGGGGGGGAGAGTTGTTAGAATAGCAAATTTAAAACTTTTGTTTGTGTTTTGCTCACCTTCTCCTCCTGCTGTCGCTGGACTATTGCAATCTCCATTCCGCTCTGCTCCTCTGGTGACAAGCAGAAACCCGAAGGGCCGAGCTTGTTGGCAACTTGGCTGATGTCCTGTGATGAAGATGAAGGTGGTGGGGAGATTGATTTCGAGATGAATTAGTGAGTTGGAAGTTGGAAGTTTTTGCGTTTTGCCAGTTTAAATGCTCACGCAGCAAATTACTTGTCACTGGCAACTAATACATACTAGAAACGATTTATGCGACGGTCTGGACGTACCATTCTGTGTTTGATGGCGTTGTTTATTTCTATTTCACCCACATCGACAAATCCTCCCAACGTGCCAACTCCAAAATTATAATATAGTTTTTCACACACACAACAAACTACTAGAAAAAAAGCCCTCACTTCCCCGACCCTCCACCCCCACCCAATAAATAAATTCACCCACTCACTCAATCCCCAATCCACATGAAGACCACCCCCATTGCCACTGCGACCATGGTGAAACCGAAAACAAGGACAAGGCTGAGACGTGCCAAACCAACAGACGCATCCTCCAACAACGCCAACCTCGCATCAAACTCCCCCCGGCCTGAGGATGCTGGAGAAGAAGACAACAACAACAAACACAAAGCAGATTTGGCCCAAGAAATATTAATTTCTGGAAATGTACAGTCCTTCGTTGACTTCTTTTACCTAACTCACCGGCCAGACCCCTCCGCGGGCCAATCAATGAATCCCAATGCAGAAATCGGACCTATCAAGGTAACTGCCACTGAACAGGAGTTCATCAAGGAGAATTTGGTCGAGGCTGAGCTGAGCCGGCGGAAGGGAGTCACGCCAGCCGTGTATTCGGCGTACAACAACTTGGCGCTGTACTACAGCAGCGAGAACATTGCAGACCCGAAGACAAGCGTTTATTTCCAGGAAAAATGCTTGGAGATTAGTAAATTGACGGGCGATGCTAATGGTGAGATGAGTGCTAATCACGCATTGGGCCTGGTGTTCAGTCAGATGGGAGACTGCCAGAGTGCCATTAGTTACCACGAGCGGCACATGGAGCTTGCAAGGGAGAAGCAAGTGTATGCCGAGAAGGAGTTTGCGTCTACCGCGTTGGAGAAGGTGTATAGGTGAGTACAAAAATTCAAATCAAAAATATATAAAAATATAAACTAACAAACTCTATCTCTTTCAACAACCACCAACCACCACCAAACCACCACCAAACCACCACCAAACCACCACCAAACCACAGAGTGCACGCCGACAACATGGAGGAGGCCGGAGACTACAACGCCGCCGTGGAGTTTTTCAGCAAACAACTTGAGGCCGCCAGGGCCAACAGGGACAGGGCGGCGGAGGGAGAGGCGTGCTTCCGGCTCGGGCGGACGTACGTCGTCGTGCAGCAGGCTGTGAAAGCTATCCAATTCTTAGATGAATACGAAAGGATAGCCATCGAGCTTGAGGACCTGACAGGTCATGGGAAGGCGAGCGCGGCACTGGCTGCTGCGCACCAGAGCTTGGGGGACGACGACAAGGCCGTGGAATTCCTGACCAATTATTTGGAGATCTCGGCAAAGACAGAAAATTTGCAGGCACAGGGGGAAAGCTGTTCTGCCTTGGGAGTAATCTACAACTCGAGGGGAGAGTTTGACAAGAGCGTGGAGATGTTTGAGAAGAACTTCGAGATAGCGAGGAGCAACGTGAGCAGCGGGCAGGCCAACACAAGCTTGGTCGACAAGAGCCGGGTTTACTTGGGCATTGCTAGGGGAAACCAGTTGAGGGGAAAGGTGTTCATGCACATCAACACGGACATAAGCGAGTTGATCAACATGAAGAAAAATCCGGTCAAGTAAAGTAAAATTTTGGGAGATTTGTTCTCGATTTTAGGGTTTTGAGTTATTTCGGTGAATTTTTCATCCTCCCGCGCCCCCCCAGCCCCCCCCCCTGGACCCCCCTCAACGTTGGGGGGGGAGGAAGGACTCGTCCTTCAAGCTCGCCTTAACATCTATGACATATCTCTTTCCCTCGTCATTGTTGGTCTTCAGCTTAGCCCACACGTCATCGATCTTTGAGGCAAGGACGAGCTCAGTGTCCGGGTAGATATTATGCTTCGCACAGAAATTTATCATTTCTTGGGTCTCTTTTATTCCGCCGATGAGGGAGCCAGCAATGCTCTGCCTCTTCATGATCAGCTTCAGCTGGTTGATCGGGTGGGGCTTCATTCCCAGGCCAATCTGAACGATGGTCCCGGAAATTGCCAACAACGGGAGATACACATTCAAGTCGTGGTTGGCGCTCACGGTGTTTAAGATGATGTTGCACTTGGGAATTTTTGCTGCAGTCTTGTCAGCGTCCATGGTGGTCGACGCAACGTGGAAGTCGGCGCCCTTGGACTTGGCCAGGGCAGCTTTTGAGTCGTTTCGCGACACAGCCACGACCGTGTGGCCCATCGCCTTGGCGATCTTGATTCTGCGCCGAGCGAAGCGAGGAAACGAGGCGAAAGAAAAAAAGTTAGTTTGATATTATATTGCTCATGTATTCTTGCCTTCCTTCCACAAGGCTCACTCGCTTCGCTCGCTCACCCCATCGTTCCAAGTCCGCCAATGCCAATAATGCCTATAGTCATCTTTTTCTCAGTAGCTCCCCAGTGATTGAGAGGAGAATACATGGTGATTCCAGCGCACAGGAGAGGTGCTGCCGCCTCGATCGGAAGGGAAGAGGGTATCTTGATGACGAAGTGCTCGTGGCAAGTGTGGGAGCCAGAGTAACCACCAAAAGTGTATCCCGACTGGTTCCCAGGAACCCGCCCGTACTTGTTCACGTCAGTGCCGTAGGTCCCGGTCATGCCGGTGTAGCAGTATTGCTCATCGTTATTATCGCACGATGGGCAGTTGAGGCACGAGTCAACGTAGCAGCCAACCCCAATAATGTCGCCAACTTTGAACTTGGACACTTCTTCGCCGATGGCCACAACTTTGCCAAGCAACTCGTGACCTCCAACGAAAGGGTACCTGCATTAAAGCTGTTAGTTGTGTGAAACAAGTTTGGATTTTGGGTGTGTGTGTTATTAACGAACCTGCAGCTTCCAAAATCGTTCTCTCCCGAGTGGATGTCAGAGTGGCAAATGCCACTGTACAAAAGCTCAAATTGGACATATTTGGACTTTGGAGTGTCAGCTTTGCCACGGTTGATGAAGATAGGCATGTGCTTTGAGGAGGGTGAGGTTTTGGCCCATGCAACCTCGCGGAATTCGTCGTCCTGGGGGGCGGGGATCTCGCGGCAAAGCTTTGATGCGTCCATTGCACTCATGCTTGTTTATCGAAGTAATTAATAATAGTGTGTAATGTAATAAAAGTACATGCCAAAAATGTCAAAAACTTGCAAAAACAATTATAAAAATCATATTTCAGTTAACGCGACGCTGTGTCATTTTTACCACCACCAAGAGGTGCTAACCAAAGTTCAACCAAGTTTAACTCCAAAAATCTATGGGCGGAGCTGTATCTTTAACCGTCCCCCTTGCAGCAAGCAACAAAAAGTATCTTGCAGACAAATACACAACATTGTCATTGGATAACGATGACGAAACAATTCAACAACAACTGAATAATTCTCTTGCTGGGATCATCCTCTTTGATCAAATAGATTGTGACCACAGCGGAAGTGTGAGCACGAAGGAGCTAAAGAGGATGCTCTACTCCCTGCCAAGGAAAAAACCGGTTGAACCTGCCGAAGGGTGGCCAGACAATTCCCCTCCAAAGTTCGTTCCTTTTGAGGACATGCTCGATACTCTCGATACGAATAAAGACGGTGATATTACGTGAGTTTTTAAGACAACAATAATAATGAGAAGACGGCCACGAACGAGCCACAGCACATAAACTAACCCACCCGACCCACTTTTTGCTCGGCGCAGGATGGATGAGTGGCTTGCCAATCTCGCCAAGCTGCCTGGTTTGAAGTCTGCCATCGACTCCAGTTTGGACGCGAGCGGTAAAATCTCCACCTACCAGTCCCTTGAAGACCGCCTCGTCGTTCTCATTGAAAAGCGCGCAACGAAAGAGAATGAGCTTGCCACGATCAACAAACAGATCAACTCCATTCAAAGCTCAATCGGGTCGGCAGGTGTCCTCGTCTTCCGGCAAATTGACATTGACCACTCCGGCAAGATTGAGCGAAAGGAATTGCTCCGGGTGCTCAAGTGCTTGCCTCGACCCGAGCCAGTTGAAGGGGCTCCCAAGGCAGAGAAAATGTCAATCGATGATATTATTGCAAGATTAGATTCCGATGGCGACGGTATCATTGACGAAGCCGAGTGGCTCGCAAATTTGGATAACCTTCCCGCTTTGAAAGCAAGCGTTGAACAGGCAATCGACCCTGCCACGGGAAAAATTATTGGATATCGATCGTTAGAAGAACAGCTTACGAAGCTGCAGGGCAATGTTGAAGACCTTGAGGCCAAGCTGGCTGCCGGCGAAGATGTCGGAGAAGAACTGGAGAATCGAAAGGCGCAGGCCCAGAAGTTGGTCGACAAGGTTATTGAGATTCGAAAGACGCAGGCTCAAAGATTGGAGAAGAAGGGAGGCGCTTAAATTGATTTTTAAAAGAAGCATTTTTGGTAAACGAAGCCCTTGTGTTTATTCAATAGGCTGGACCGGGCAACAGAAACTCCACCACCACACTCGTTGGCCATCCCCGGCCCCAGGTCTCAGTATTCACAAGTTCAGAAGGGCAACGCCCTTGTGCAGGGTGTGGAGTTCGGTTACGGTCACGGTGGCTGTAAATTTGGAAAAAAAAAGAAGAAAAAAAATCGAGAAAAACGTCAAAAATCCCTATCAAAAACTAAGCCTCCTAATCCCTACCCTACCCAATTTTATCTAGTGTTGCCACCGTCTCGATGTGGCGCGTTTGAGGGAAAAGATCGAACGGCACCAAGGATTTGAGTGTATAACTCTCCTTGAGAAGCTTAAGGTCTCGCGCCTGAGTTGCTGGATTACAGCTCACGTAAACCACCCGCTTCGCCCCGAATTGAATCAGCTGGGTGATGAACTCGGGCGAGCAACCCGCCCTCGGAGGATCTACTACGACTGCGGTGGATTCTCGCGGAAAACTGTTGACGAGGGAGCCCTCGTCAAAGATTTTCTCCGCCTTGTTCGCAATGAAACTGCAATTGGTAATTTTATTGTCAGCAGCATTGCTCGTTGCGGCGTCCACGGCAAGTGAAGAAACTTCGATGCCGGCAACTTGCTCAAATAACTTGGATCCAGACAAGCTGAACAAACCTGACCCGCAGTAAGTGTCTACCAAGAAAGAGTTGTTACTGCAGTAAGAGTCCTTCGCCTGGGTCAGCACGTGGTCGACTAGAGTGGATAAAATGTAGGGGTTGTTTTGCCAGAAGTTCCCAGCCTTAAAAGAGAAAAGTATTTCTCCAACCTGCTCGCTCACCACTGCACGTGGATCCGTAACGACGCCCTGGAGAGCGTCTCGAAGCAGAAGGCTCGCTGCGAGCCCTCGCTTCTTGTTTTTCCGCTTCTTGAGCTCGTTCTTTTTGGAAAGAATGGCGAATTTGGTGGGCCAATTTTCCTTGATCTCGCCTCTCAGCGAGGTCAGCTTGTGGTTGATCGCATCGGTGGCAATCTCGCACCTGTCTACATCGACGATGTTCCTGCTAGCTTTCCGGTGGAAGCCTATAGGTGGGAACACGAATTCGGGTTTTGTTGGATCGCCTCGTGGCGCGTCGTAATGGGGAGTGATTTTGGACCGGTAGTTGTAGATCTGGTCACTTCCAACAGTGTCGAGGATCGGGAGTTGTTGTGCTGTTGCGGCTAGTATGGAGGTGGAGGAGGTGGAGGTGGAGTCGAAGTAGTTGTGCCGCGCAAACACGTCCACAACCTGCTGCTTCTTCCAATCACGCTGGGTGGCAATGTCAACATGCTGGTACTGGCACCCTCCACAATTATCGTAGAGCTTGCACCGAGGCTCAACACGATGGGGGGAGGGTGTGTTGACAGAAATTAGGTCGGCGTCGCTGTAGGAACTCGTTGACTTGTAGATTCGCACTGTAACGATCTCACCCGGAATCGTTGAGGGGACGAAGATGACCCACCTTTTGGAGTCCGAGGTGGAGGAGGAAGAGTCAGAAGTTTCAGGGAGCTTCACTCTTGCAACACCAAAGCCAAGGTTAGACAACGACTCTATTTCTACGGTGAGCTCGTGGTGATATGGGAACGGAAATGGGTTGAATTTTGGGGGTGGAGAGAGAGATGCAGGAGAGAGAGGAGGGAGGGATGAAGGAGAGGTTTCGGTTGCAAACAGTCGAATGAATTTAGTGATTGGTCTGGCTACCGGTCGAAACGCTCTAATCGATGAAGAAGAGAGGAGCAGATGAAGTCGTACTATCAGAAGCATTACGGGCCTGTTTTCCTTTGATTTGGAACCACAGTTTACTTTGGTCGAGCAATTTAATCATGTGACTTTAGCTTAATTATACAATTCTCGTGTTTGTTCCCACCGTCAGTTCTGCCTTACTGCTCCCTATATAGGGGGCTGTTACTTTGGTAATCACACTTGTTCATACAATTTTTATTTGCGAATGCTTCTACGAAATCTTGGAATGGCCGCCTTCACAATTGGCCTCCCTCCCTCCCAGCTTCGACCGATCGTGCTGGCCTCCCAATCTCCTCGGCGAAAAGAGCTCCTTGCACAGATTCTGGGCTCTACATCCTTCCTGGTTATTCCTTCACAGTTTGACGAGGCAACTCTCCTTCCCCTCAAGCAACAGAGCAACGATGGGGAAGTTTCAGTTGAAACTTATGTGATCACCAGTGCATCTAAGAAATGCGAAGATGTGTGGAAATCAAAAAAGTATAAATCCCCAAACTCTATAGTAATCGGTTCCGACACCGTTGTATCATTGGCGGACCTTGGTATACTTGAGAAGCCTGTTGATCATGCTGATGCTGCTAGAATGCTCACTGCATTGAGCGGCAACTTCCACGATGTTCACACAGGCGTGTCGTTGCGTTATAAAACTTCCACGAATGAGGAGCAGCATGAATCGTTCTCTGTTTCCACCAGGGTAAAGTTTTCTGAATTGTCCCAACAAGACATCGACATGTACATAAACACTGGCGAGCCGATGGATAAAGCTGGCTCGTACGGAATTCAAGGAATTGGAGGTCAGTTTGTAGAATCCATAGAAGGAGACTACCACAATGTGGTTGGCCTCCCACTCAACGCGTTATCCAAAGCCCTCGCCAAAATCCTGAAACATTAATTTCAGTTTATTAGATTTTGATAGTGTTTAATAGTTCCATTAATCAATGTTCACTTTGATGCTGAACCCCTCGATGACTGTATCGCCTCCACCCGAATAGATGATAAACTCGTCATTTCCGATGGGCCGAATTCCATCCGTGTAAACAACAACTGGCGTGGTGCCATTCAGCTCCCAAGGCAACTCGGCGTACACAAGGGGCTCCTCGCTCCTCGCTAGCACGTTGGTGATGTTGTTCTGGTCCAAAATGACGTATCCAAGCGCGCACCTTCCGTAGTAAGGGAAGGGCTGCGCCGAAGCGAAGCGAAGCGAAGTGAAGTGAGGCGAAGCGAGGCGCATTTTTATGAAGCACGAGAGCAGCGAGCGAGCCAAACGAATTTTTAGGTTAGTTTTTTTTTATGACAAATGTAGCGGCTCGCTCGCTTCGCTCACTCACCTGCACCGGATCGCTAACAGGCCAAAGATTGTCTACGTTGTAGAGCAAGAGCCAATTGCCGTCGCTCAACTTGACCGGGCTTGGGCCGGTTGAAAGAGTGGCGTTGTCCCAGAAGTCGTTGCTTCTAGTGAAAACGAAGGTTCTCTCAGTATCCCAAGTCTCCATGTTGTCGGACGAGGAGACCAGGGTAAGGTTGCCCCCCCTCAGCTCGCCGAACGTTGCTACAGCATAGGCTTTGGGGACTTCGTCGCCAGCCTCCAAATCAACGCCTTCGTCGAACGGAAACCACAGAGCTGTAGCGCAATCATCAACGTCAGGAAACATCTGATGTTCATTTCTGGTCCAACTCGAGTGGTCAGATGGCGTCTTGCTTCTCGACACAATAGTCTTCCGGCCGCCCCCATACGGTGACTGTTGATACGTCACGAAATACTCGCCAGTGAGAGGTCGGTGAGTTGTTCTCGGGTCGCTGGCGTAGGCTAAAGGCGAGGGTCAGATTGGTTTTTGAAGAACGCCACCACAAAAAAACTTCTTATTCTCGCTCACCTATCTCAGCTTGCGTCACATTCGGGAAATCGAACGAGGGGTCTGGACCGTCATGCAGGATGTTGGAATCGGAAGGGGTCTGGAACTCTAAACCGTTTGTGCCAGGGACAGAATCAACTAGCGAAATGACAGAGGGGTAGCAGCCCTCGGTCGATAACCTGAGGAAAAGACCCCCCTCGTCGCTCAAAGGATCAGTTGTATAAGGGATCCAACCGGCATTGAGAACGTTCGTGCAAGGTGATCCCCCACACCCAGTAGCAGAGTATGGATCATCAGTTGGCCTAGCAGGAATAAGAGGTTTGTTGTTGATAGACCGGTCAGTTATTGTGATTGAATATTCTGCTACCGCTCCGAGGACGGGGAGAACGAGAGGAATGGCGGCTTTCATGTTTTTGTTTTAAATTGTGGTGTTGTTTGACAGATTTTGGAAGGCATGTGAAAATCATGATGGCAAAAATTTGGGTGCTTTTTGTAGCAACAACAGACCTCTCTTCATTTTGCATACTCTAATTTTTTGCTAGCTTATAGAGATGGACCTCCTTCACAGAGGACTCAAGGCTGTACATCAATTATCTACTGGAGACTTCACAAGACGACAGTTGGCACATGGACCTTTTAGAACAGCTGGAGATAGAATCTATGATGAGAGGGGTTACAACCAGACCGGGAGATTTAACAATGCAACGATGTTGGTTCGCTACGTGTGTACTGGGGACGGAATGTTCAGCGGCGGCCTTCAGGGAGGGCTGAATAAGGACTCTTGGGAACATTTTTACGTCTATGACCCGGTTTGCAAGTTTCCTTACGTGAACAAAGGATGGTACCGACATTGGAGTGGCGTAGTCCCTCCTGGTGGAGAAAATGTAACCAACCCGGAACGTTACTATGGGGATGACTGCAGGTGAGGGAGCGTTATTCCACTCAATAAGATTCGTTTTGCTCACTCGCCTCTCCCCTGCTCCATTAAAAATGCGCCTCGCTTCGCTCGGCGCAGCTCTGCCATCTACGATGAGAGTGGCATTAAGGGGTACGCTGCTTGTTTCGATGATGTCGTCATTGATGATTGCTCGATCACAGCAGCGGAGGCCTCGGGCAATGGTTACCTGTTCGGCACCATGTACGACACCAAATGCGCGCTGTACACTTTCCTTTCTTTCCTGCCTTTTTTGATCTCGCTCTATTACCTTAAGCTCGCACACGAGGCGAGGCCGAAAGGCAAAAAGAGTAAATTCTACTGGTTCCCCTTTTACCCACACAAGGCGAACATGAACGAGAAGATGATATTTTTGAACATGCAATTTAGCGTGTTCTTGTGCATTGTGGCCAGTGATATTGAGTGCCTTGCATATCGGCTCGACTTCGAATCGAGCCGAAGCTTTTTCATGGCTCTGCTTCAGTTCAGTCCGACCCACGTCGGAATCCTGCTGGTGACTGCTTGGATCACCATCATCGACGGAGGCAAAAACAAGACGACGCCACGATGGTGCAGAAACTTGGAGATAGCTGTTGTTTTCTACGGCTACGTGGTAACGACTTTTCTGTCAATAATCGGGTATCACATCTGTTTGACCGACAACGACATCCCTCTCGACCAAGGGGCTTGTGAGTACAATCACTACCCTAGCGAGGACGGCATAATTAGCGGGGTGAAAAAGCTGGTCTACATAACCATTTTTGCCACCTACGGAACGCTGAGCGGAGTTTATGGGGCCAAAATCTCATACCAGCTGAGGAGCGGCAAGGGGAAGAAAGCGTCCCCGGAGGAAAAGAAGATCAAGCGTTGGTGCTACACGCTTTGCGTGTTGTTCGTTTTCGGAGTTTGGGGCAACACTCAGGCTATGGGTCCGAGATGGGGCCGAACCATTAAAATTCCGGCGTTCTGCGAAATGGACTGGACGACACCGTTCATTCAGATCAACCTCATACAGTGGGGAATTGTGTACGCTATGCAGCCAATGAAAAAGGGGAAGAAGCTCACGACGCACATCGTGTCGAGCGCGTTCGCGAAGTTTCGCTCGACCGATGCCTCGGGAAGGAAACGGTCAAAATCATCCAAAAGTCGCAGCTCTACCAAAACTGCAGGAGACTCGAGCACGAACGGCTCCTCGACTAGGAGCAGCTCCAACAACAGCTCAGCGAACAGCAGCAAGACAAGCAGCCTGCTCTCGAGCGTCAAGAGTGCGTCATCGTCATCTTCTACATCTGGTTCGAGTAGTATGGGGAGCGAGGGAAGCAACTCCAGTTCGGTTGCTTTTGAGTCGGAAATGACCAGCAGCTTCGCCAGCGAGAGCGACAGCAGCTTCGCGAGTGAGATGGGAGGAAGCGCATTTGAGAGTGTTGCTGACGGGAGCGCGTTCGAACCCGAGGAGGAGCCAGTTGCAGTGGCGCCTTACGGCAATAAAGTTGCTCCGGAATAGACATATTAATAAAGAGAGATAAGAATTAATGGAAAAAATCTTAATCTTGTTGACTACCGCTTCATTAGAAGCTTTGGGTAAGTTTTGAATATAAACTTCTCCTCGACAAAGCCTGCCACAACATATTCAACGTTTCCAACGTCTTCGCCTTCACCACCGTTGTTGCTTCGCTTCCGCTTCTTTTTATTGTCGACAACCTTCTGGAATACCGCTAACTTGGACTTGAGGTTTTCTCGAGATCCGGATAGCTCGTGAGAGCCTACTGTTAAGAGTGGGGTCCCTTTTCCATCAGAGGAAAAAGTTAACTTGCCAAGCTCAGTTTGGCTCACGAGGGTCGAGGAATTGGAAAGGGAAGATACATCCTCATTGCTCGTTTTACTGCTATTTCGTTTGCTCTTCACAGGAGTAGACGAGGGGGACGTAATTACTCTATCATTCTGGGGGGACACAATCTTCACCAGGTTCGACTCTTTTATTGTAGAGGATGTTTCACCGGCCAATGTGGTGAGAGGGGAGGGCATATATATTTTGCCATTTAACTCGATTAGTGCATAGGGAGCAGGTGGGGTAGATTTGGAGGAGGTAATTGGGATTATCATGGTCACACTAGGTGGAGATCTAATTTGGGTACCAATCGTCTGTATTGGAACTTGTTTTATGTTTAAAAAATTGCGACAGGAGGTGACGAGGTGAGGAGGTGAGGAGGATAGCTTCAAGGGCTATAATTCAATATTTGACATCAAATATATTTTTAGGTTTTTTTTCCCCACCACCCCCCACTGTCGCAATTTATGGTTGTCAATGAGCACCACAAGTGGCTCAAGAAGCGTGATTGGCCCGCGGTACAAGGAGCCATGCTTCACCCAGATCATGACTTAGATTTGCTCAAGAGAAAGTACAAGGAGAGAGATGAGCATGGACGACTGCCACATCATTGGATGGCAGCGAAAGCTCAGACACACACACATATTCTTGCCAGTGTGGGCGTGAATTCGATTGGCTTCAATTCAGAGGCCCTCACCACACGAGACAAGGAAGGCGAAACTCCCATCGACATTGCCCGTAGGAGTGGAGCCTGTGCTGAGATCATCGGCTTGCTCTCCCACACTCCCGAGGAAGCTCGTTCGTTGGAGTGGAAGGGGATGGCCCGCTTGTACGCACCAGTGGCTTATTGGATGAGTGAGATGTATGGGTGGATCAACTCACGATCGTATGCAGACTGTCACAAGTTCATCAACGAGCACGATGACGAGTTGGTGTGTGAAGTGATCAAATACTTCAATTATAATCTTCTTCGTGCCATAGCTTGCAATAGCCAGATATACAGCGACTCCCTCGTGTTTCTTGCTCTTCGAATGATCCATCGGAACCCACTTTCTCCTCTCCTAGAAACTGAGAAATTCTACTCTCCTCTTCAGCTTGCTGAGCAACCCCAATACAATGCGTGCAGAGAGATCGTAAAGGTCCTCCGCCTCACCCCCGCCCACATCTCCTCCACCCCCTTCCCCACCCTCCTCCGACAACACCTTCCCAATCAGTTCGTCGACTCGTCAATCTTTGGCACCTACAACACCGCTTGCACGTTCATCAAGCACATGAAGTACGACAAGGCTGAGCTAGTTCAAGTAGAGGACGTGCTGAAGAAACCGACTCGCAAGTGCGACGTCTGTAAGACCGCCACAACGAAAGCTTGCGCACGGTGCAAAACCAGCTACTTCTGCTCCTCCGAGTGCCAAAAATCGGCGTGGAAGAAGCACAAGAAGACGTGCAAACCCCCAACAACCCCTCCAGCCACCGAGGTAGACCTCCGAATCCTCCACAAAGGCATGCTCCTCCTCAACCGGTGCATCCAGGAGCCTGGAGCTGGAGACGGGCCCACAAGTGTGGTATTAGATTTCTTGAAATACGAGGCGTAAGGGAAAAAATGTCCCATGTTTTTCATGTTTAACTAGTTAATACACTTTGACATAAGTGCGCAATCCATTTTCTCAAGCACCCCCCCACGATTTTTTCTTCTTCTTTCTCCAAACTTTTTCTCAACTCTCCACCCACAGCAAACAAATCCTGCAAGTAATTGTAACAGAATGCCATGAATATTCGTTTGCAACCCTCTGCCGAGGGCTGACTTCCTGGCATCAAGGCGTTCTTATAGGCAACGAATTCCCCCCTGATCACTTCGTGTTCCTCGAACAAATCAACAAGCTCCAGCGTCTGGGGGTCTAGCAGCAGGCAGTGCTCAGCCAGCATCCCTCCAAGTGTTTCGGAATAGTTCTTTGGGGAGTGTTTTTTAATTTTGTACTTGATTTGCTCGCTCAACGCGCACTGCGTGAATGACATATTAGTTTCTTTGAGGTAGCTGCTCGGTGGGGTGATGATTGCGCTGATTTTTAAAGGGGTTGCTTGAATAAAATCCTCTTGGACCGCCAAATCTTCTTCCTCCTCCCCCCCCTCCTCCTTCCCCCCCTCGTCGTCGTCACTTTCTTCAATCAGCCTGAAGCTCACATCTTCTCGGGTTGAGGATGAAGTTCGCAACCGTTTGAACTTTTTCAGCTTGCTTACCACGAGCACACCATCGGAATCTATTGCTCTTTGACCTTCATCAATGTTCGCATCTATGTTCATGTTGCTCGTGCTGTAGGAAGAAAATGCGGAGCGTTTGTTTATTGTGGTTGTGGTTGGTGTTGAAGGCTTTTTCTTGTAATCATTGTCATTGTCTTGAGAGTTTGCCAACTCGTCGTCGGAGTGGGCATCGATCAGGCTACTACTAAACGGTGTCCGAGGAGTCTCGTAGCTAGCCTCCTTTTCCTCCCCCTCCTCCTCACCAGCCCCACCCTTCTTTCGGGCGAGTACTGCTTCTGACGACCGACCATCAGCACCCAAACAAGTCTTCCTTCGAAGATTGACCAGCTCCTTCTCGCCGCCTCTAGTAAATTGGGGATGCGCGTAAACGCAGCAGACGTTGCTCCTTCTGTTCATTTTTCTGAAGTTGTAAAAGTTTAGTTGTCGAACAAGGGATGAAAACTTGCCATGTCGGAAGAAAATTGGGAGGAGATTCTTTTCGAGCTTCGCAATTGACGGGATTATGAATCCTTTGCCGTCAGACTGCCAAGAGATTATCTTGTCGTCGCCCGTATCAACCATTGCAAAGAGCTTGAGCACAAAGTTGCTCGCTTTAGATCTGTCCATGATATAATAATGTTGCAATCGGGTTAACTCGAGTGGACAAAGAGGACCAGATACAGGCAGAATGTTGTTGGTTGAGTTATCTTGCTGCAAATTTAATATATAAAAAATTCTTTGCCGCCATTCTCATTTTTAAATTCGATTTAAATCGGTTATTGAAATATATCTATTTGTTCCATTCCTCCCTTTTTAACTGTTTGCGGCCGCCCTGCGAACCTTTGGCCCATGCGCCCGCAACCGGTTCGGAGGGAGTGCAGCGTGCATTTCGAAAATGCTCTCCAAATTCAAAAGTCTCCCCGCCTCACTCCCAAACCCCATACTCTCGTTCAAGTGATGCAGCTGCCCGAGAACGTCGCTAGATCGCGAGAATTTTAACACCCCCTTGTCCATTCGTCCGTTGCAGACAAGGCCATTCACGACCCTGCTCGCAGCTTCTACAACATCAACATCGTTGCTCTTGAGCAGGTTCACCAGCCGAACCAGAATTCCAACTTCCTCACCGCACATTATCACTACGTATTCAAAGTGGTAGGTGAGAGTTTCGATTGCCAGCAAAGCCTCCATTAATATTTTTGTGTCTAACGAGTCCAAGAGCTTTATCAGCAGCATGAACAAGTTGCGCGATGCCATCAAATTGGAAACCAACCCCGCGTTCCCGAGCTGCGAGAAAATCCTGCAGATTATGCCGGCTACCGTGTACTTGTACACCTTGTTCTCTGTTTCGTACAGGGTCTCGAGGATCAGAGGGAAACGCTCCATATTGGAGAACTCAGTTGCTGGCCCAATCTCGGTGCAGAGCATTCGTATTGAAAAGAGGGCATTGGCAACTATTTTTGTATTCTTCAGTCCCTCCAAGTGGAGGTTTTCGACCAACACGGGGCACACGCCAGCGTCAACGAGTATCAGGAAGTTTGAAGGACCCTTATTGCAGCGAACTCTAACATGGTCAGAGGACATTTCGCACTGCCTTCGATCTAAAGACTTGAGGCACCTGATCATGCCATTTATGTTCATTATTTTCTTAATTGCCTGAACGAACTTCTTGTCCGTGGAGTTGTTATCAAAGTTGTTGGTTGGGGATCTGATGTACTTGAGGAGTTTTAACAAGGCGAAGATTGAGGTGGGCTGGGTTGTGAGTTGAGGATTTTGGGGTGGTGGGGGGGGGGGGGGTTGGGGGGGCATTGTTTGAAGTTAATTCTCAATTCCTTGAAATCTGGTGATATGCTTGTTCTTTATGCTTATGTGTTTATAACCAAGAACCCAAGATCCCAAGGTGCCAAGTGAGAAGAACGACGCAATTCAGAACGCAAAATTTCTATTATCATTAAATTGAAGAAATTAAAAAAAACAAAAATATAAAGTATCACACTCACCACCAAGAAACGAAGAACTGATCATGTCTCTACTTCAAAAGATAAACGAGGAATTAATCGACGACAGCCCTTTCTTCCCCAATTGGGAATCTTTCACTTGATGTCCACCTTCTGCCGGCAGTGTGTGAACTGAACCTTGTCTGATTGTGGGGAAGGCGCTCGTACTCGTGGATACACGAGAGTTCGCCATACTGACAACATTTTTCAGTGGCGAGGACGAGATTATGATTCAGGTGTTTGCAGATCATTACTATGCGCACTTCGAGGACGAGATCAAGGAAACGACTGGTACACGTCTCGGCCAGGGTGGCTCACAGAAGAGCTCATCGAGCGAATACCTGGGCGATTGTTGCCCGGAGGTGCGATTATTGAAACGGTTTTCGCCCCGTAAAGAGTACGATGGATTATATTGTGAAATTTTCTAGCCCTATAGACACTATGTTTTTAGCTGAAGCTGAAAAAGAGAGGGAGGGGCTCAATTGGAGAGAAAACGCTCAACTTCCGCGCCGATTATTTTCGTGAACAAATCCAATTTCCCGTCGTCATTCATTTCGCTGATTTGGAGCCAAGTAGCCCTCAAGTAGCTAGCGGAATTAAAATAATCCCAGTCCAAAAGTGCCGGGTCTATTTTGTCCCCCTTTAACCCGGAAACCCCTTTATCGTCGTAATAGAGAATAACGCTTGCTCCCGGTGGCACGAACATGGCAGTTATCGCACCCCCCCCGCAGGCCGTTATGTAAACGTTGGCCTCGCTCGCGATTTTAACCTGACTCTTGACGTCCTCGTTGCTCATTCTGTGGACGCTGATTGAAACGACGTCCTCCAAATTATTTGCTTGGAGGTAGGTTTTGAGAAACGATATTTGCTTCCCGAAAAGAAGGTTGCGATTCGGTGAATTGCTGGACTGGGTGGAAAAAACGATGTTCATTTTCGTTTTAGTTTGTTGGGTTGGGCCACTTGGGGTTGTTGGGGTTGGGGGGAGGACGTTGGCGAGCATAAAATTTCGAAACTCGTGGAGGAGCTTCCCTCTGCCCAAATTGCAGACGGAGTCGTAGTCCTTGGACGACCACCCGTGCAGCTTCAGACAGTGGTCAGTCAACTGTCCCATTCCTGCAATCGCATCGTCAGCGCAGGCGTACCGCACGTTGGAGATTTTGGAGTTGGAGTTGGAGTTGGAGTTGGTCTCGTCGGCTTTCAAGAGCTCAAAATCGTAATTTGTCGGCGGAGGTTCGTTCACCCCCATCAATGGGAAAAACTTCTTCATGTTCGCTTCACAAGTTTTCTCGTTCTTCAAGGACCCAACAGGCCTTCCGTCCTCGTAACCCTTCCTCTCAGCTGCGCCGAGCGAAGCGAGATTGTGCGCATTTTTAACGAAGCACGAGACAGCGCACAGCGAGCGAGCAAAAAAGTTGAGTAGGTTAGTTCAGTAGTGGATGTAGCCATGTATAGATAGCAATTTCGCACGGAGCTTCGCACTCTTCTGTCACAAGGCTCGCTCGCTTCGATCGCTCACCTTCGCACGTTGCCCATAAATCGTTCTCCAGTGCGACTCTGAACAATTTGAAGTTATTGTTGTTATTCGCCTGCGCCAAGCGAAGCGAGGCGAATTTTTAATGAAGCACGAGCGAACCAAGCGAACCGAATTGAGTTGGTAGTTTAGCAGTGGATGTAGCCATTATGTCTGCAGCCATTTCGCGAGATCCATCGCGAGTATGCTCGTCTTCATCAAGGCTAAATTGCTTCGCTCGCTCACCTTTAACGATGGGAGGGACCCTTCGAAGAGGGATTTCAAGGTGTACAGAGGGAGGAAGTCGTCCCAGACGAGATGCCCGACATTGATCGGTGCGAACGCGTGGTATAACATCAGAACTGGATTCGTAGTGCTGTCACTGTCATTGTCGCTGATCAATCTAAAGATGCTTTTCAAGTCGTCGTCGTCTTCGCCTCCGTCTCCGTTCAGCGTAACAACCTTGGACCACCATTCCATGGCCCAAATGTTCCCCTCCTTCTTTTCGCCCTTCCCCCAAGTCCATCTAGGGTTGATGCCGCCGATCGATAGCGAAGATTGAAATGACGTGGGCAGCTGTGACAAATGCTCAACAGAATATTTGTTGTGTGATATCGTGTTTTCCCTGAGGAGGGCCTCGTCCATTTCTTTTTGGGCGTGGAAGTGGTCGTGATCGTGGTTGTTGTTGTTGTTGTTTTTGTTGTTGTTGTTGCTGTTAGTGTTACCTTCGCCACGTTGAAATATGACAAACTCCTTTTCCCGCAAATCGTAGCAAATATTCTTGAAATGACAAGAACGGTAAATCCAGGACTTGTCCTGGGAAATGTCCTCCTCGGAAGAAAGGGAAGAGGGAGGGGCGCCCGTGCAGTGGACAAAAGAATGGAAGGAATTCGCTGAATCCTCCAGAGAAAAACGCAAATCCCCATTTCTTGTTTTGTATATGGGTTTGTTGCGGTTAGTAGAGGAGGTAACTAGCATGGTTGGGGTGGAGGGTGAAGCGACGTCAAAGAGCTGGTGAGACCAGGTGAAAACTACGATTACAATCATCCACAAAATTGCTTGTTTTCGTCGCTTCATTATATATATGATATATTTTAGAAGGGATCGTATCGACATCGACTGCATGAGTTTTATTTGGGGTTAATGAACGTTGGGATAATTCAAAAATTTTACATTATTTTTTCATCTCCAAATAAAAATTTTCTACGATGGTAGTTAGTACTCGTTCATCGACCCCACGAGGGCGGCGTTCGGGTTCTTCCCCTACCCCACAGCAATCCTCCAAAAGCTCAACCCCAAAAAATTCCTCGGCCTCAATTAAGAATTTTTCCCAATTCCCGACTTTCCCCCGGACCCCCTCAGCTGTTTTCTTCTATGTCCCAAACCTGATTGGGTACCTGCGCATCATGTGTACCGTTGTGTCCCTTCTCATCATGGACTCGAATTTGAGCAATCCCAAACCGAACAATTGGAAGATTGCTGTGATTCTTTACCTGTGTTCTTTCGTTGGTGATATGTTCGACGGTATGGCCGCACGACACTTCGATCAGAGCTCCACGTTCGGTGCTGTCTTAGATATGCTGACTGACCGAATCACCACTGCGGCCATGCTGGTCGTGTTAACTTGGATTTACCCCAGCGAGAGACTCTTCTATTTTTGTGTTCTGGCGCTAGATATCACGTCGCATTGGCTGCAGATGTACTCTTCATTGCTGTGCAAGCTTCACCACAAGAGCAAGGAGAGCAATGAGGGCAGGTTCTTCCTCGTGCGTTGGTTCTACGGAAACTTCTGGTGAGCGAAGCGAAGCGAAGCGAAGGAGCCTGGTGGAAGACGAGAATTCGTTCACTAACGCATCAATAAAAAGGTTCTTCGGTTATTTATGCGTGGGAGCAGAAATGTTCTATGTTGCTAGGTTCTGTGAATTTTATTCGGGCAGTTTGTTCTTCGAGGGATTAAAAAAATTCTGCCTGCCTGCAATGACGTTAAAGAACATTGTTAACGTTGCGCAGATGGGAAGCGCGGCTCACATGATTGCAGAGAAAGATGTGAAGGAGTACAATGGAAAGAGAAGTTAATTATCTCATAAAGAGTGGATTTGTATTTGGAGGGGAAAAGTTCTAATTATTTCGTATATCTTCACTTGTGGGTCTATCAAAGACTCCTTGTGTTGACGAATTGTTTGGGAAGGTGTTGTCGGAGGAGGGTGGGGAAGGGAGTGAGGGAGATGTGGGTGGGGGTGAGGCGGAGGACGTTTTGGATCTTTAGGCAAGCATTGCAGTGGGGGAGCTGAGCAATCCTGAGGACCTGAGGCCGTGGGGGGGTTGTAGTCGTAAGAGAAAGCAACCTGCCGAAGAAGATTAGAAATCATGTATTTGAGCACGTCACACACCAACTCGTCATCGTGCTCAATGAAGAACTTGTGACAGTCTTTCGATCGTGATTGGATCCAATCACACATCTCCTCATCCTGCCAATAAGCCACTTGCGTACTAGCGGAGCATAGCCTTCCAACCCAACGATTCAGCTTCCTCGGGAGTGATGGAGAGCAAGCCAATGATCGCAGTAGAGGATCCACTCCTACTGGCAATGTCGAAAGGAGTTTGGTTAGGGCTTGAGCCAATGATGAGATAGGCGTGCTTATCGACCTCCCTCTTCTTGAGCAAATTTACGTTCCGCAGCCATGACTTGTGTGCGGATATCACGCTTCTTGGCTTCTTTCTGCAGCTCTTGAAAATAGATCCTGTTTCAGATAGGCAACCCGAAAAAAAGCAATGTAAAACATAAATTCAGCTAGAACAGTCCCCCTTCCTCATTTAATCTTAAAAT
>BRYC01000777.1:0-18102 GCA_030267985.1 Parmales sp. scaly parma | reverse complement strand
TGGGGGTGGGGGTGGGGGTGGGGGGGGTGAGTGTAAAGCAGACCAAACCAAGGAAGTTTTGATCAAGGGGGAATTGCAGACCTTTTAAACTGGGCTTGGAGGTCTTGGCCTTGGGCCTGGGATCGAGCACGTGCAGACATATTTGTGGGTGATAAATGAGTTTGGTGGTAGAGTTTTCGTGTTCTAAAGGAAAAGGAATAAAGTGTGAAAGTGCCACCGAGATAAAGTGATTAACTTGAAAAACGCATTAACACAAACACATAAACGCAAAAGGGTTAGAGACCCTCTTCTCTTCTGGCATGAGTTTCTCTGTCTGCGACCTGTGTGACATCCTGAATCTCTCCCCGACTTCCCCCTCAATCATCCCCCCCAACTTCCTCCCAATTTCCCTCGGCCTTCCCTCCCAGTCTCTTTGCTTCTCCGGCCAGCTCCACACGATCCGCCCCGTCGTAAACTGCAACCACCTCGTAAAGCTGACGCTTTCGGCGCCCCCACCCTCCCCAAACAAAATCCTCGTGATCGACCACTCCCTCTCCCCCTTCTCCTGCTCGATGCTCGGGGGGAACCTCGCGTCATTGGCCCTCGTAAACGGTTGGAAGGCTGTAGTCGTTAACGGGTGCGTCCGCGACGTTGGCGAAATTAATGCAGCGGAGCTGCCCGTGTTGGCGAGGGGGGTGTGTCCTGTGAGGTCAAACAGGCCAAGTAAATCTCAAGGTGCTCAAGGTGCTCAAGGTGCTAAAGGTGCTCAAGGTGCTAAAGGTGAAGCGTACGGCGAAACGGGCGTTGACGTAGATTTTGGAGGAACTGTGCTCAAGGCGGGCGGGTTCCTGTACCACGATGGGGACGGGAGTTTGTTCTCGCCCACGGACATTTCTCACCTTGGCCAATCACCTCCACCGCCAAAAAGCTGTAAAAAGCACGTAGGCTGCGCAATCCACCCCAAGCATTTCTCCAAGCCGTCCTACGCCCTCTGCATAAAAAAGCACTTCACCTCCGTTGTAATCGAGCACCACATGAAGGTGAGCGAGCGAGCGAAAAACTTTGTAAGAAAGTTCCGTGCCGTGCCGTGCGAAATTACTGTTTCGTTTTCGTGGCTACGGCTACGGCTACGGCTACTCATTTTTCCACATTTCCACTACTGAACTGACATTTATTTGCTCGCTCGCTGCTGTCATTCTTCTTTGAAAATGCGCACAATCTCGGTTCGCTCGGCGCAGTGGTCCCCTTTGTGCATTGACCTCCCCGGTCCGATCGCAAAAGGCGTCCCATCGGCCCGCCTTGGGCGGTACGATTTTCACCACTGCGATGAGCTCGTTGATTGGGCGCTGGAAGAGGGGATTGCGCATGTTAAGGGCCACGTGTTGTTGTGGCACGTTACGAGCCCCACGGATATCCTTGGACGGATGAACGATGATGATTTGAAGGAGGCGATGAGGAGGTGAGCCGAGCGAAGAGAAGAGAAGAGAAGAGGCTGGAGAGCGAGCAGACGATGAAAACCAAAAATATATAACGAACCAACACAACTACACTAACTACTACTACATTATATCAATTCGTTTGGCTCGCTTCGCTCGCCTCCCCCCTGCTCCATTAAAAATGCTTCCAATCTCGCATATTTCGCTCGGCATGTGCAGGCACGTTCACACGACCGTTGGGCACTTCAGGGGGCGGGTAAAAGTCTGGGACGTTGTAAACGAGGCGCTTAGCCCCGAGGGGGGATTCGCGGATAACTTGTTCTTCAGGCGGTTCGGAGCTAGGTACATTGACTGGTGCTTTCGCTGGGCGAAGGAGGCGGGAGATGAAGACTTGCAGCTACTGTACAATGACAATAAGGTCGAAGGGAGCGGGATGGAAACGACCGATCATAGTCGAAAGGGGGACAGGTTCTACGAGCTGGTCAAGGGTATGGTCGAGAGGGGGGTGCCGGTGGATGGGGTTGGCATGCAGGCACATTTCGACGCGGGGGGGGTCGGAATGAGAAAGGTTCCAAGCCCAAAAGCGGTGGGGAGGCAGATCGACAGGTTTGCCAAACTCGGACTGAGCGTCAATCTGTCGGAGATGGACGTGAGGGTGAGGAACCTGAAACCGGAGCTCAAGGGCTTGGAGAAGAAGATTCAGAGGCAGATATACAAATTTATCTTGAAGGAGTGCTGGAGCAAGGAGAACTTTACTGGTGTGTGGTTTTGGGGGGTTGATGATGGGAGCTCGTGGGTTCACGAATTTTACAAGACGAGGGAGGGGGCGGGGAGGGAAGAACCGCTACTTATTGACGATGAGTTCCGGTTGAAATATGGGCGTGGGGGGGCAACAGACAAGGTGGATTCCTTGTGGACTAGCGGAGAAATAAAGAAAGAAGGGGAAGGGGGGGAGGAGGAGGAGGAGGAGGAGGAGGAGGTGTGGGGTATTGTAGATGGTAAAACTTGGTGGGTAGATGAAGATGAAAAGAGCGCGGGTGGCGATGAGAACGAGAACGAAAATGACGAGAGGAAGGAGGGTAGAGTGAACACTGATAAACCTGACTGGATGATTTATTGATTTTACTCTCTCTCTCTTGGCGGTGGTACTCCGTGGTGAGGGTAATGACAACCGACATTTTCCTCACGCTCACCACTCTCAATGATCTCTCATTCCCCTATTCTGTCCCCTCATGAATTTGTGATTTTAATTATGGTATTATGGTCGGGGAAGCAGAAATTCTAATACTTGGGAACCAATCGATCTCCCTAGAGACATCTCGTGATTAAGATTAAATAGAATTGCTAATGCAGCACGAACGTTCAAGTTTGTCATGATGGTTGGGGCAACCAACTCGGCGTTGTCATTGGGTGAAACTGTAAGTCTGAGGAACTGGCAGACGGTGTTGTAGGGGGCGTAGATCTCGTGGTACTTGGCGGGGAGGGAGTGGAGGAGGAGGGTGGGGAAGGGGGTGGAGGAAATGTACTTGGGGGTGAGGCGGAGGACGTTTTGGATCTCATGGCACGCATCGTATTCGGGGTCTTGTGCCCATTTGAGGGCTGTTTTAGAGTGAACTGGGTCCTCAGCGGAGAGGGATAGTGGGTATCGATGGATCATTCGAAGGGCAAGAAACGCGAGGGAGTCGCTGTACTCCTGGCTTTCAGTAGCAATCTCTAGAAGAAGTTGAGAATTGCCGTATTTGAGCACTTCACGCACCAACTCGTCATCGTGCTCATTGATCCACTTGTGACAGTCTGCAAACGATCGTGATCTGATCCATGTAGTCATCTCATTATTCCAATAACCCACTGGTGCGTACAAGGGGGCCATCCCCTTCCAACCCAACGAACAAGCTTCCTCGGGAGTGAAGGAGAGCAAGCCGATGATCTCAGCACAGGCTCCACTCCTACGGGCAATGTTGATGGGAGTTTCGCCTTTATTGTCTCGTGTGGTGAGGGCCTCTTCATTGTACCAAATCGACTGCACGCCCACATGGGCAAGAGTATGTGTGTGTGTCTGAGCTTTCGCTGCGAGCCAATGATGTGGCAGTCGTCCATGCTCATCTCTCTCCTCGTAGCTTTCTATGAGCAAATCTAAGTCCCGACCTGGAACAATCATGGCTCGATGTACCGCAGGCCAATCACGCTGCTTGAGCCACTCGTGGTGCTCATAAGTTGCCATTTTTGAGTAGAATCTCGCGGTTGTCTGGTTTCATAAATTTTATTTTGGAAGAAAATTCTCCCTTCCCCATGTTCCACAATACATTGGTCTATGCAATCTAGCTGCTTCCTCATCATGGTGCTATTTACAACCGTTACCCGGAGTTTCAAAGCCTCTTCACGGATGTTTGGCTCAATAGGCTCAAAATCTTGTCTCTTTTCAACCCTCTCCCATGACATCCCCACATCACCACCAGCCTCTGGCCGTGGTTCAGCGGTCCTCTCCCTCCTCCCCTCCTACCTCACCTCCACCCCTCCCCCCTCCTCTGCCCCCCCCCTGCTAAACCTGTCAATAGCCGAAAACCGAATAAACAATTCTCAGGACCTCCTCACAGCAAAGATGACCTCCCTTCAAGAGTCATCCCACGGTCAGTTTACCCCCGATATGATATACTACCAGAACACCTACGGCACGGAAGGCTGCCGAGAGGCCTTCGCGTCCTACCTCTCCTCAACCTTCCTCCCCAAAAGAAACCACAAAAGAAACCAAAACCAAAAAAATGCCTCTCATGGCTTCACCTTCGGTTTCACCTTCAACCCCTCCTGTCTCACGGTCGGAGCCGGCTGCAACGCCGTCCTCGAAAACCTAATCTTCTGCCTCTCAGACGTTGGCGAGGGGGTTATGATCCCCTGCCCGTACTACGCCACGTTCGCTTTTGACTTAGGGGCGAGGGCCCAGGCGAAGATTCTACCGGTTAGGATGCCACATATGCCACATATGGGAGAGCAGCAGCCAGGACAGCAACAGCAACAGCAACAGCCAGGACAACAGCAGCTCCGCAAGTCGGACTACTACCCGACGCTTGCAACGCTCAACGCCAGCTACGATGCGGGGGTCGAGGCGGGGGTGACGCCGAGGATTCTACTTCTGAGCAACCCGAACAACCCGCTCGGAATATGCTATCCCCCCGAGGTGCTTAAAATGTGTTTCGACTTCGTTGTTGAGAAGGAGATGCATCTTATTTCAGATGAGATTTATGGGGGGTCGACCTTTAATGAGGAAGGTGCTGAATCTGAATCTAATTCAGATTCTAAATTCACGTCAATAGCGTCGATTGCGTCCTTCACCACCACTTCCTCCTCCACTTCCACTTCCTCCACTTCCTCCTCCTCCTCCTCTTCAACAACAACCTCTCCCTCCAGTCCCAGTCCCAGTCACTACCTCCACCCCCGCGCCCACCTCGTGTACGCCTTGTCGAAGGACTTCGCCCTGAGCGGGCTCCGCGTCGGAGCGTGCTACACCGAGAACGAAAGCGTTCTCGCCCCCCTGCGGAAGCTCAACGACCTGTGCCAGGTGAGCAGCTCGACGCAGAAGATCGTAGAGGGGATGCTGAGGGACGAAAAATGGGTGACGAGATTTAGTCGGAGCAACTTGAGCAAAGTGAAAGGGAGATACGACAGGCTTGCAAAACTTCTGAAGAGGGAGGGGGTAGAGTTCTTACGGGCGGAGGCTGGGTTGTACGTTTGGATGGACCTTCGTCCGTATTTGCGTCCGTATTTGCGGCCGCAGGGGGGGGGGGAGGGGGAGCTTAGTGATAGACTTGTGAACGAGTATGGGCTGAGGTTCACGCCGGGGGAGAGCATGGAGATGAACGAGGGGGGGTATTTTAGGTTCGTCTTTACGGCTGTGGACGATGGTGACTTTGATACGGCGATGGGAAGGTTTGAGGACTTTCTGAGGAGTGAGAAGCAGTAGAGACTTTTGAAGATTTTCTAAAAAGAAAGGAAGTAGTTCTTATTTGAATTTAGAATCCTAAAATCAAGTCTCAGTCTCAGTTTCAAGCCATCCCACCAGTGTAACGACGTTGAAGCTTCGCCTTGCCTGTGTGACTGTGGCCCTTCATCGCAGCTTCCTTCGCGAGGGCAATCGCGCCTGGATCCATGCCGTCCATCGCCTTGGATATGGCGTCAAGCTCCTCCTGTTTGGTCGCAAACTTGGCCCCTGAGGTTACTGTCGTAGAGGCAAAGTACTTTGAACACTCCTTGGGGATTAGACCGAACTGCCAAGTGAAATGGGTTAGTTTGATTGAGTGACGAGTTGGGCGAAGCAAAGCGAAGCGAGCCAGAAACCCATGTACTAGTTCTGCTAGCGAGCCGCGCACTAGTTGTGCACCTTCTTCTTGAGACGAGTACATTGTATCAAGGACATCGGTTCGGCAGGAGAAAAGTCCTCGGTCAACAAGTTGTCTGTTGTTTGCTGAAATGGGTGGAAGGTAATGTGTTGAAGGCAGAGTTAGTGCGAATGGCAGATCAGAATTTTCAGAATCTCATCATTTCTCACTTTCGAGAGTTGACGAGCCATGTTGTTCCCAGACTTCGGATGTTATCGAGATAATTCAATTGGGTAGATTGATGATGTGTGGTATGATTTAATGGACGTAGATATTCCAGATCTAGGATAGGATTTAAGATTTACTTGAAAAAAAACTTTAAAAATAAATCTTGTGAAATAATCACTTGAAAATTTTATAAATTTATCCTGATTTCAGTCTCAGTCTCAGTTTCGAGCCATCCCACCTGTGTAACGACGTTGAAGCTTCGCCTTGCCTGTGTGACTCTGGCCATTCATCGCAGCTTCCTTCGCGAGTGCAATCGCGCCTGGATCCATGCCGTCCATCGCCTTGGATATGGCGTCAAGCTCCTCCTGTTTGGTCGCAAACTTGGCCCCTGAGGTTACTGCCGTAGAGGCAAAGTACTTTGAACACTCCTTGGGGATTAGACCGAACTGCCAAGTGAAATGGGTTAGTTTGATTGAGTGACGAGTAGTAAAGTGAAGCGAAGCGAAGTGAAGCAAAGCAAAGTGAAGTGAAGTGAAGTGAAGTGAAGTGAAGTGAAGTGAAGTGAAGCGAAGCGAAGCGAAGGCTCGCTCGCCAGCTACCCCGTACACTAGTTGTGACTAGCAAGGGCACTCTTCGCTCACCCACCTTCTTCTGGAGACGAGTGCATTGTATCAAGGACATCGGTTCGGCAGGAGAAAAGTCCTCGGTCAACAAGTTGTCTGTTGTTTGCTGAAATGGGTGGAAGGTAATTGTGTTGAAGGCAGAGTTAGTGCGAATGGCAGATCAGAATTTAGAATCTCATAATTTCTCACTTTCGAGAGTCGATGAGCCATGTTATACCCGTTGGCAGACATCTGGTGAAATCGAGAGAAATAAATTGGGTAGATGAAGTATGTTGTGATTGCAGAGATATAGCAGTTCGTGGAAATCCACGCAGAGAAAGAAAAAAAAATTTTAATTTTCCATAGTTCTTCAAATTTTTCTAAGGTAAGTAGTACCGCCACCCCAGCACCATTTCGTTTTTCAATCCAATTCTCAATTCTCCTACCTTGCCCCAGCAACTCACATCCCCTTTCTCGTTTCTGATCTTTTCAAGCATATCTTTATGCCTTCCAATGAGCACCACAAGTGGCTCAAGAAGCGTGATTGGCCCGCTGTGCATGGAGTCATGGCTCACCCAGATCGGGACATAGATTTGCTCAGGAGAAAGTACAAGGAGAGAGATGAGCATGGACGACTGCCACATCATTGGCTGGCAGCGAAAGCTCAGACACACACACATGCTCTTGCCCATGTGGGCGTGACGTCGATTGGCTACAATTACGAGGCCCTCGCCACACGAGACAAGGAAGGCGAAACTCCCCTCGACATTGCCAGTAGGAGTGGAGCCTGTGCTGAGATCATCGGCTTGCTCTCCCTTACTCCCGAGGAAGCTCGTTCGGTGGGTAGGGAGATGCTCCGCTTGTACGCACCAGTGGCTTATTGGAGGGATGAGATGCATGGGTGGATCAGATCACGATCGTATGCAGACTGCCACAAGTTCATCAACGAGCGCGATGAAGAGTTGGTGCGTGAAGTGCTCAAATACAGGAATTCTGAGCTTCTTCGATGTATTGCTTGCTATAGCCAGACATACAACGAGTCCCTCGTGTTTCTTGCTCTTCGAATGATCCATCGGCACCCACTTGCCCTTAAAGCTACCAATTCCCAGGAAGAAACCCCCCGTTTTCTTGCCGAGCACCCCGAATTCAATGCGTGCAAAGAGATCATAAACGTCCTCCGCCTCACCCCCAACTACATCTCCTCCACCCCCTTCCCCACCCTCCTCCTCCAGTCCCTCCCCTCCAAACACCACGAGATCTACGGCCCCTACAACACCGTCTGCCAGTTCATCAAGCACATGAAGTACGACAAGGCTGAGCTGGTCGAAATTGAGGCGGTCCTCAAGCCGGCTCGCAAGTGCGACGTCTGCAATTCCACCCCCGCCAAACCGTGCGCACGGTGCAAGCGCACGTTCTACTGCTCGGCCGAGTGCCAGAAGTCAGCGTGGAAGAAGCACAAGAAGACGTGCAAGGCCCCGACCTCCCCTCCAGCCACCGAGGCAGACCTCCGCACCCTCCACAAGGGGATGCACTTCCTGAACCGGTGCATTCAGGAGAACGGCGCTGGCGACGGACCCACAAGTGAGGTATTGAAGTTCCTGTTGCCAGGTCTAGAGATAAAACTTGATAATTACAAATAATAAATCCACAACAAATCAAATATCCTCGCCAGCATTTAATTTAGCCTGCAGCTCCTTGGCCAGTTCTTCATCGCTCATCACTACTGGTGCCGTTGGGGGGGGGGGGGCACTAGCCCCGCCCCCGCCCCCGCCCCCTCCCCCGCTCTCCTCTACCCCCAGCACGACCGGTTCTATTTCCTTGTCGAACGTGTAAACAACAACCTTCATCATTTGTGTCCCGCTGACCAGTTTCGCCTCCTCCTTCACGCTCCCCGGCACCTTTGCAAAATAAATGCTATCGTTATCCTTCTTCCAACGAGTCGTCAACTGGCTAATGTGTGCCCTCAAATCGTTCAAATCCCCCACGATGCCTCGCAAACTGCTCCTAGTGTCAATATCTGGAATGCCCGGGGACGTGTTGCTGCTCCTCGTCGACATGCTCTTCTGCGCCTCCATCAGCATGCATATCGCCAGTCCGTAATCGTTCTTGGCCCAAACGTTCCTCGCAGCGAAGTACGAGCTCAATCCTTTGCCGAGCGAGAGCGAGAGCAAGAGCGAGAGCGAGAGCGAGAGTGGGTTAGTCGCTTCGCACTCTGTTATCGTTATCACAAGGCTCGTTCGCTTCGCTCGCTCACCTTTCTGCATGTTCACCTGGAACACCAAGTACTCCAAGAAGGGTGTCTCTAGCCGGCAGTAGTGCGTGGAGGCATTGATTCGGAGATGTGAAACGAAATACTCGAACCTGCGAATGAATTATTATTATGATTATGTTAGTCAATCCCTCAATCCCTCAATCCCTCAATCACTCACATCTCAGAGCAACCCAAGCAGAGCTTCGAGAGAATGCTGTAGTTGACCTTCGCGCCTTGCATGTGCTTGGCAATAGCCATTTGCTGCGCGTGGGCGAGGTACAACGACCGGAACCCCTCACAGCAAGGAGCAACGACTTCCGACGGGAGGTCGATGAGCTGGACGGAAGAGCCGAGGGATATCCACTGGGGGAGGTGCACGTTGGCGAGGTGGTCCATCACACCCGCGGCAATCCGAAATTGGTTGCACGCGACGTCGAATTCTCCGTCGACAGATTTGTCGACTCCCTTGCTCACATGGCCAGCTGCCTTTGTGGCGACCGCCATCCCCACCTCGAACATCAAAGCCTCGCTCTTCCTCGATTTGGGCTTTTCTAAACTACTTTGCCAGCAAAACTCGAGCTTCTCGTCGAGCATTGCTCCGTCCGGCTGAACCTCGCAGGAGAGGAGAAGCTGCCGAATGCAAGGGAGGTATTCGTCGGCTGCATTCGCCGCAATACCCCCATCGATCTTCCCCTTCGCGCCAGTCAATGCGCAGCACAATGAGACTCGCGTTTCATCCAATTTTCGAAGGAGGGCTGAAGTCTTTGCGTGCTTTCCTGAGGTTTTGAAAGCTCGCTGATATGATGTTCTGCTGCTGTCCTCGACCCGTGGAAGGGCATAGCAATGAAGCGCGGACGCCAATCGAATTGCACTGTCTGGGGGGAGCGTGGCAGAGGAGAATGCAGCCATTTGGTGTTGGTGTTGGTGTTGGTTATGCCAGAAAAAATTTAAAAAAATGTTGGAAAAATGTTATTAGTAACCACACGTCGACGAAAAAACCCTTCTGCGATTCTGGAAAGGCCCTTCCACATCTACCCAAAAAAAACAAATCCAGTATATTCATCTTCTACTAATGGCGTCCCCGAACCTTCATTCGAAGTCATCTCCAAATTCAAGTCCAAAGATGACTTCAGCTCGGCGAGGTACCTACTTCGGTTCATTCTCGCCGGGTAAATCCCCGCTATCGGGTCCAAGTCAATCTCTCTCCACCTCCGCTTCGTTGAGTAAAAAAAAGCGCCAGAAGCCAAAACCGTCTGCCTTGCAACAAATCTTGGATGATGATGCTAACGACGACAATGATGACTGCGAGGCTGGTTCAATAGTCTCTCTGCCCCCCATGCAGGAACTTTCGCTGAATCCCCCTCTCCCTTCTTCCCCCCAGTCTCCGTCTCAACATTCCCAGTCTTCTTACATTTCCCACACAAATTCAAATACGAATTCAAATACGAATACGAATACGAATACAAACACAAATACCACCTCCACATCACTTAAACAGCAAGCATTCTCGCTCCAGAGCAAACTCGTCCAGCTCTCCCTCGATATCGAGGACTCAAGCTCGACGATCAATCTCCTAAACTCCAAATTGAAGAAAGCCGCAATTTCCGCCGACTCCCAGCAGAAAGATGTCGGCGAGCGGTACCGCCACGACTTCAAGGTTCAGTCCGTCGAGCTGAGCAAGGAGCTCCAGGCGAAGTTGGCGATCTGCGACGATTACACGAATAAAAAAAAATCTCTGGCTACAGTTCTGAACGATTTGCAGGAGCAGCTTCAAATTGAAGAGGCGAAAACAAGCAAAAAAATTGCTGCAATTCAAAAAGCATCCACCGACAGCATCAACGTCGCGTGCGCGTCGTGGGGGGAGGGGGAGGCAATCAGACGGGCGAAGTGGCTCGATCGGAAAACAAAGGAGATTCGGGAAATAACTGTCAAAGGGTTGGAGCCGGAGGTGCAACGGATTATCGACAAGCACAAGAACGACTGCAAGGAGGTCGACAACGAGTTCGAGAGGAAGAAGCAGGCCTATTTGCAAACATTCTTTGTGGAAATGGACATGAAGAAGAGCCAGCTCGAGGAAAAGCAATTGAAAAAGTACAACGCTTCACTTGCGAAAACAAGGGCGGCGGGAAATGACAGGTTTGGAGAGGTTCACGAGGAGCAGAGCGTTGCGCTGAACAAGTTGAGAAAAAGGTGAGCGAGCGAAGCGAGCGAGTTTTGGCTTCATCCACTACTGAACTAACCCACTCAATTCGTTTGGCTCGCTCGTTTTGCTCTTGCTTCATTAAAAATGCACCTCGCTTCGCTCGGTGCAGGGCGAGCGTTGAGGGGGACAATCAGAGGAAGTGGCAGGCCAATGAGCTGAAAAGGTTTGCGGAGAATCACGCTGATGAGATGGCAAACGTCCGAATATTAGAAGCGAAGAGGCTGACAGAGATGAGGAGGCGGTGGGTTGAGGAGAAGGAAACTGGAGAACGCCACCTCAATTCAGCCATCAGCAACATTCAAGATTCGGAATCAATCCTCAAGGAGCAGATGAGCGAGCGAAGCGAGCGAGCCTTGATGAAGACGAGAAAACGAGCCACTAAACTAACATTATTCCACTCAATTTGTAATGTGCCTCGCTTCGCCTTCGCTCGGCGCTTCGCTCGGCGCAGTGGGAATCCCGCCTTCGTAACAAACTCCAAAAAGAGTCGCTCGATCGAATTTCTGACGAGCGGCTCCGGCTACGACAAACCCGAGATGCCGAAATTGAGCGCTGCGTCCGCTCCCTCCAATCCGAGACGGCCGACGCTGAAATTAACAGCAAGCAAACGCTGGAGGAGGTTGTGGCCAAGATGAAGAGAGAGGTGAGTGAGCGAAGCAAGCGAGCGAGCCTTGAGGAAGACGAGAATTACACGCGATGGATCTCGCGGAAATGGTTGCAGACATAATGGCTACATCCACTACTGAACTAACATCATTCCACTCAATTCGGTTGGCTCGCTTGATTCGCTCGTGCTTCATTAAAATTGCGCACAATCTCGTTTCGCTCGGCGCAGCACAAATCGGCTCTGAGCGCGTTTGCGGATAAAAAATTGAGGTGGGGAGAAAAATTGAGCGAGACCGTTGAAAACACGCGACAAATTAAGGAGGCAAAGAGAAATCACGAAGCGTCGTTAGTGGCACTCCAAGAATTTTTGGAAAGCGCCGACAACGAAGTTTTTAAGATCGTCCAAGAGCAGGAGAAGTTGCAGGGCGACGCAGCAGGTGAGGAATTAGTGTTGTTTTTTTACCGTTCATATTCTCACTCACCCGTCCACCCATTCACCCACTCATGCGCAGTCGAAGAGGACAAATTTACCCGAAACAACATGGAGGAAGTCTCCATGCTGCTCAACAAGAAGAAAAATTTGGATCACGTCGTTGTTGAGACACGGAAAAAAATTGAGCTTTTGCACAACAAGCACAATTCAGAGCTCGAGAGCATATCCAGGGAGCACGAGGGGGAACTGGTAGAAATTGAGAGAAGGGTGAAGAGAGAACTCGGGGAGAAGGACAAGCTGATTGAGGGAATTGTCAGCACGATTGAGCAGCATCAAATGAAAATCGAACACGCGAAGAAACTTTTGGCAGGGTACAAGGCAGGGGCGAAGAAGAACACCATGGTTGTGTAAGACAAAAAAAGAAGGAGAACAAGTAGATATGGGAATTGGTAACGTTTTTCTATTTTTACCTGTTGACAATCTTTAAACAAAAGTTCCTTAAAATTTCACACTCAAAAAACTATTCATCACCTCCATCGCTATCGCTACTGCTCGACCCGAACGATAACCCACTAAACGTCCGCTCGATTGGGGGGGGATTGTCGTCGCTCTCGCCCTCGCGAATGTCGATTTTGTGCTGTTTATTGTACTCGTCGCCACCCTCATCGCTAGCATCGTCGTCGTCGTCATCGCAATCGACCGTCCCCTCCCCCGTCCTCTTCAGCGTCAGGAAGGGGTGAGTGTCGCGCGATTTTTTAAGAGCAGCAGCTTCCTCACAGTTGCTCTCCTTTCGCATCTCGTCTTCGACCTCATTCTCCCTCCTCTTCTTCGCCTCCGGATCTGCCGCGTAGTAGAGCCTTCGAATCTCGGCGAGCATGGACTGGAGCTCGATCTTCGACAAACCCGACAACCTCAGGGGAATTCGCGACAGTATCCTCCCGTATTTGTCGGCTTGTGATGACGAACAACTTTTTTTTCCCCCTTGAACAGTCTGTTTCAGCCTCGTAATCTCCACCTTATACCACTCGACGTTGTATTCCTTGTGCCTCTTCATCACCGATACTTTCGTCGTCGTCGCCATCTCGACTTCTACGCCTGCGCTACGCTTTTTCAGTATGGTGAGAGGTGGAATAAGTGAAATGTTGCAGTCAACTTTCTGTCGTTTTTGCGCGTTCAGCTTCGCAGCTGTAGACAGCACATACGTCTCTACGTACGCCTTCGCCCTACGAGACCCCAACACGAGCTGGTTCTCGTAGTCTTCCGTTACATGCTGAGACCGCTGGTTCTCATCTAGGTATCTCTCGTCGACTTCAGTGTCTGGACCGTCGCTCCGCCACACGTTGAGCTCCATGAGTTTCACTTTCGTGGACAAGAAAACGAACGTTACCCCTTTTTTGCGAGGCTCAGTTGAATCCTCGTTGGGATCAGCTGTAGGGCGCGTGCTGTCGTTTCGATCCACCACCATCCGAAGCTGAGCCCCTCGTCGTTTTTGAAGAAGTTCCGGGAGGTTGACGTTGATGTCGGTGATCCTCTCCTTGCTATTTCCGACGTCAGCTAACTTCTTCCCCGAGAATGACCGAATGTACTTGACCGCCCACTCGAAGTACCGGTCCTGGAAGATGTTCTTCCCGTTAACCGTCTTTTTCGTGAAGGAAAACGTCTTGTACATGTAATATTCGGCCGGGCTCATCAACAGGCAGCTTCTCATTTCCTCCGAAAACGTCCTCGCGTACTTGGTCGCGTTAGTTATGCACATCAGGGGGAGCGTCAAGCGAAGAACAGACTGGTAGAGGGCCGCGTCGCTCTCTCGCTCGCTGTCGAGAAGCATGTAGATCACCTCAATAAAGCGAAGGGAGATCAACATCGACATAGCCAATTTGCTCTTCGTCGCGCACTTCACCATGTGCTCGTTCACCTCCGTAGCGGACACGGTATTCCCAGGCTTCTCTAGAAGCGCACCGATGGCGGCGACGTGATAAATAGCGTGCCGGTACTCTTTCATCTCCTCGAGCGTCTGCGTCGGGTCGCCCGGGGTGAGGAACCAATCCTGCTTAGCGGTAGATGGACGCCAGCCCTGCACCAGGTAGCGCAAGAAAGCGGGCCCGTTAAGCTTTCCGTTCAATACCGTGAGCTCCTTGAGAAGATGGAACCCGCTGCTCTGGAAATGCGCGTTCGTGAGGGCAAACTTCTCGTCATCAGCATCGAAAAAATCTCGCACATCCTCGTCTGCTCCGTCGCCCGCCCCGGTCTCATCCCCTGCATTTCTCGCATCTGCCGCAATTCCCGCGGCCGGCGCCGATCCTCCAGGTTCTCCCGCCGCAGCCGCTGCGGCTGATGGGGGAGGGGGGGGGTATTTCAAATGTTTCGACATCTCCGATTTCCGAATTATATCGGCGTACTCCAAACCACCAGCGCGCCAAGTATAGAATTCGCCCGAGTCATCTTTGCAATCTTCAAGGTCACTGGCTTCGACGTTACCAACGGGACTGGACCACATCGCTGAGAAGGTACCGTCTCGTTCCTTCGAGATCACCTCCACGCTCTTGTACTCTTTTGCCCCGCCCTCGGCGTCCTTCCAATTATAATCGATGTAGTCGCCCGGCTGTACTGAGAATTTCGTGATGTCGCTCCCCTTGCCGTACTGCCGTGCTATGGAACGCGCAACCGACCACTGGTGAGCTGGAGAGTTGTCTCCGAAGACGTGGAACCCCATGCTCTCCATGATCGGTTTTTTCACAAACTCGTCGTTGATTTCCTCAATGGTGGTGAAGGGGGTACTCTCCATACTCAGAGCCTCTTTCACCACCTTCCCAAAGCTCGCCATTAGCCCCGTGACGGCTACTGTGGACGCCAAGTTCTGAAAATCCGGCTTCATCATCTGGAAATTGTTGTTAGTAAAGTGCGTTTGAACCTCAACCCTCTTCTCATCGGTGTCATCTGGTGGAGAATCAGCGCCCTCGTCATCTATTTGATTCCCATCATCATCCCCGAGCAAATCAGCGACGTCGTCGTGAATAGAGTCGTCAGCAAGCTCTGCAGTTGTAATTTCAATTTCAAAGACGTCGTCCTCCTGTTCGCCATCCACCTCGACTTTGCTCATTGTCGTTAACGCCGCGACGGGTACGAACGACAGTGTTGGAGTTTCGTTGTCAGCCACGGCCTTCTTGCACTCATCGAAGGTAGGGAACTGGTCGTGATTCTCCAAACAGATGTTAATCATGGCCAAAGTGTAGTCGCGAACCTTCTCAAAGTCATCGGCATTGGGCAGAAAGTCGGCAGCGTTCAGGTCTTGGAACTTCCGTAACGGTTCGCGCGAGAGCGCCTCCGTACCGTAAATCTTCTCTCTGAATATAGTGAACGGGACGACCGTATAGCCCATCGAAATCGTCTGAAGGTAGCTCGCATTGGAGCCCGATCGAAAAAATCTAATTTTGTTTGGAAAGTTAGTAAGCAAATGTACACCACATCACACCATATCTTGTCGGCACCGTAGCCTCCTCGCGCCACCCCACACGCATCCTGAAAATCTCTGCCCTCGAGAGACCCCTCAAACGCCCCCGTCCCCAATATTTACTCACCCGACGTTGTCGAACGTGAAGCATATGAAGTCATACTTCCCGCACGTGATCCCGGCTTCGAGTGCAATCTTCGTGCTGTGGCGTAACGCGCGGCGTGGCACCACTCGCGATGGTCCAGCGGCCATGTACGTCAACAATTGCTGCGCTTTCGTCGATGCGCTTAATAGCAATTCCCCGATGTATCTGAACCATGGTCTCGTTTTCGCGCGTTTATCAGACGCGAGGCGCATCACCATCTCGTATATCATCTGCGTCCCCATGAACAGCTGAATCATCTTCGTCTCCGTGTGGCCCTCACGGAGCTTCTTCCTGTAATCCTTCACATGGTTGGGGTGGATCAGCTCGAACAAGAAGAGAAACAGTGGTTCGTCGTTGTCCAGCGCTTTGTTGAGCATGTCTGACGCGGAGTAAATTACCGTCTTGTCCTCTTCAGAGTCCCGGAGGGCAGCGGCGTGGATCGTTCTCGCGAGGGGACCCAATACCGCCATATTCTCGGAGGACAACATGTCATTGACATCAATTGTTGTAGTCGCTCTATCAAAAACACCGTCGGGACCTATCTTCTCGTGGGTGATTTCAACGTTCCCGAGAGGTGACTTCTCCGTCGGAGACAGATGAGCCTTTTGCTCGACCTCCTGATGCTTGGTGGACAATATGACGGCGGAACGCCCATCGTGGGCGCCTACTGTGATCGTCATATACCAAGTCATAGGGGCGTGTTCAGGGTTCCGACACCTCTTCGCGTTGGGGAAGACCATGCAGGACGTGAAGCACCCGGTACAGTACGTCTCACCGCAGTTCAAGTGGAACATGAAGACCCCAGGAGCTAATCCTATCTCCGATGAACAGCCGGCACAGGTCAGTGAGCTGCCTACTTGGATATCACCCACACTGAACTCTCCAGGAGGCTCTTGGACATCCATTGGAATGCACAACAACCTTCAGTTACCACTAGGCGTATGACCACGGGGTACAAAAGAGGCTCTAAATGGCGAAAAATGAGGAGCTTTACTTTGCCGACGACGGTTTGAAATGGACTTGGTATGTAAGTGGATGTGGGGAGCTGTAATGATAAATAATAGTATGGAGGACGTTGCTTCCAAATTTGGTGACGATTGGGGGCGATTAGCTGGTGATATGCCAATTTTCAACAATTTTGGCCAAAGTGTGCGAAATCGGCCTGGGTTGAGGTTCAAATTTGAATTCGCGTGCGCGACAAAAACACAACAACAAAACACACAGATATACACAACATGCCTTGTTATTGTACTTGCGGCTGCAAATCGAGGGTCGCCTCAAAAGGAATGATCGCGGGCGGGTGCACCGGCTTGTACAAGAAACACACGAACAAACAAAAACGAAAGCTCAACGAGGAGATCCCCCAATACAGAGCCAAGATATCTACGAGAGCTAATGCGAATATGATTTTGGTCGCCCACAAGATCAAGGGTGGCCCTCCGATGACGGAAGATGATTTCACGGCCGCTTTGAAGGAGCAGGGAAACGATGATGCTGCTATCAAGGCCTACAAGAGCATAACCGAGAGCAACGGCAAAGTATCTGCCCAGCGGAACAAGCAGATTGTCGAACAGATGGAAAAGTGCGGCGAGGATCTCCCCGACGGGAGCAGTCGTACAGAAGGCAACGCGGTCTCGCTCGGTCTCGCTCAAGCTGGTAAGCTGTTCAACCGCCTGCTACTTAGCAACAACTTCGGCGACCGCAACAATCACATCTCCCACGGCATGTGCGGCAAGCACAACACGATGTTTAAACCGAAAGTCACTATCAATTTAGAGACGGTTATCATTGACAAGACGATGTTGAACAGAGAGGTCTGGAGGGGTTTGTGTGATGAGACGCTTGTTGACCCAAACACAGGGAGGGGGTTGTCAAAAAAGATGAAAGAGTTCGTCAAGGAAATCTCCGTCGTGGGTGTTTCCTCAGGTGGAGACAACGTGTTAAGCTGCAATGTGGCGGAGGGCGAGCTTGGCAGGTTGGCGTTGGAATCCGGGTTCAAAGTCAGCTGCGACAGCGATATGGCCGCAAACGGGATGTCGAAGGGGGGGGGCACATAACTACTTTTTTCGCGAGGGAGACATTTGGAACCCGATTAAGGAGAATGGTCATCTGCAGCTGAAGCAAGGCAGGAAACAGCGTGGGGAAAAATTCCAAAATGCATACGCGGATAACATCGTTAATGGGCCGTAGGTTGTCGGGTTAATCATCTTGCCCATTGACGAATTCAAGTACATACTGAAGAAGGACTGGGTCAAGCTTTCAGGAGCACCTTCAGGAGCACCTTCAGCAGCACCCAGTGCTGCCCCAAGTGCCAGACCGAGCGCTTCACCATCCGCAGCCTCGAGCGGAGCGCCGAGCGAGGCGCCTTCAGCAGCACCTTCTGCAGCACCTTCAGCAGCACCCAGTGCTGCCCCAAGTGCCAGCCCGAGCGCCTCACCAAGTGCTAGTCCGAGCAACG
>BRYC01000776.1:43537-65459 GCA_030267985.1 Parmales sp. scaly parma | reverse complement strand
GGGGCTGAAGCACGTGGAGGTTGGGGAGAAGGAAATGGGGGGTTACAGGGGCCGGGACGGCAAGAACCTCGTCACCTACCAGGAGCTCGCTGCGCAAACGTCCAAGCCCTTCTGAGAAAGGTCAAGTTGTTAGCGTCGGTCAACACACACACGGAGCGGTATGACACTGTAAGGAAGATGATGTGGGAACAAATTTTGCAAATTTTGCAATTTTTACAATTCTATAATTGTTATTCCCCTTCCTTCCTCCAGCCTTCCCCTTCTTTGTCCCGCCAAGCTTCCCCTTCCTCCTCCTCCTCCTCCCTGATCCTCCTCAAGCTCCGACCATTCTCCGCATACTTCCCCCTCTCACTACCCCCATCCATTCTCCTGACCACCGAGTTCTCCGAGCGCTCAACAAATCCTAACCCTCTGGGCAATCGCCGCGTAGCTTTTACTCTTCGTCCTAGTCCCTCCTGTTCTGCCCTTGCAAAACCTCGATTTCAAGTCGCGCCTCGTGTAGTTGTTTGCGTAGCAGCTCAATCTCTGAGAGCTCTTTAGGCGGGGGTGGTTGGGGGGAGATGTTGGGGGAGGGGGTTGTTATTGTTGGCCGGCTTTTGATCTCCCCCAGCAGGTTGTCTAGGTGGGTTGTGATCAGTCTATTCGCGCCGTCGTCCTTGAAGTAGGAGAAGTGGGATTTGACTCTGCTGAAAACTGTGGACCATTGCTGGCCTTTGAAGCCTTCCACGCCGTTTGGCACGACGGCGCCGGAGAACAGGTCGCCACTCGACCTCAACCCCAGAAGCCATTCTTGCAACTTCGCCTTCGATTCGGTGAAGTAGTAGGGGTGAAATGATGCGAAATTATTCATCTTCGCCTCATCCCTCGTATTGTAAGTGTAGTCCAGGGGGCAGTCGTCATTTGTGAAATGTCGTTGGAAAAACTCCTTCGGTGTCATTATCGTCTTGAACAAGAGGTGCCTGTGCGAATCACTCGCGAACCTCACCATCAGCAGAAACCCCACCACAGCGCACCCCGCAGCTATTAGCTGTAGCGTCATGATGCTACCGGACGAAAGCTTGATCGACTCAACCAACCCACCCCCCGAGGTGCAAACCTGGACCACGAATGTTGTCGTGAGCACCAGCTTGTACGCCATCCAACCTGCGAACGTCCTTCCTCCAAGAACCAAGGGTGATCCAAATATCATGATCGGCACAAAGCTCATGACGGCCCACTCCGGCCTCAAGACGTCGAAAAAGCCCAACCTGTTTGAAGTTCCCAACACCCACCTCGCCCTCCCATACTTCCACCCCCAAAACAGAAACAGCCCCCACTCACCCACCATGTACGCCGGGATCGCGTAGCCCGGTAAGACCAGCCCCCCTACCGTCAGTGCGAGCACGTGGGCAGCGAAGTACCCCGAGACCAGCATCATGTGGCCGAGGAAGAAAACCCACTCGAAATTCAGCGGCAATATTCCGTAGTACTTGGCCGTGTAAGGACCCCTGATTTGGTCCGTCATCTTGGTGCGCTCGAGCCCCACGCTGATATCAGAGATTATGAACCCCGCAGTCACGACACTGAGGCAAATGGAGGCGGCCGGAAGAAACGAGATGCTGTCGGCTTGCATCAAAGCTCCCACTTGGAGGATTAGTTGCGGCAACGCTTCGAATAACATCTCGACGATCTTCGTCGAGAAAAGCAATTCCTTTGGAACTCTGGTTGTGCCTTCCTCCGCCTCAGCTCCGCTCCAGGTCCTGAAGGTATGCACCGCTGGATCCAGAAAGAGCAGGGACTGGAAGATTCGCAAGAACCGCGTCTTCTTTGAGCAATGCTTGTTGTTGTCAAACGCGTTGGATGTCTGCGCAAACACCGCAACGCACAAAATGGTCAAGCTCGTGTTGAACGCTTTCTTGTTTCCTGTAGTGCGGTAGAAATTTAGCATCATAAAGTCTGTTGCGACGTCACAGTAAGTGCAACCTAAAGCAACAAGGAGCCTCGCCGCCAGCCCTAGCCTGGCCAGTTTTAGCGGCTTCTGCAAGTCTCCCGCGAGGCTGTCGAAGAACTCGCCGAAGAGCTTCTCGTTTGTGCTGAGCTGCTCGAACAAGTCGTTCTTGCTCCTCCATTCTCTCATCTTGATTTGGGTGTTATCGGCAGACTGGATGCTGGAAACAAAGTCCTGCGAGAGTTCTGTTGCATAGCTGTTGTTATCAGCCATGGCGGAGTCGTGAGCAACAACTTGCACGTGATCAGTCGTAGCTCCGAGACCTGCCGAGGCTCTTCTCTGAGCATTGCTCCTTCTTCGACCTGCTCCTGCTTCGTCCTCAACCTTGTGCATTTGGTTCTACTTGTGGTGTTCTGATCTTTTTTTTTTTTTTTCGAATGGGTAAAATCGCCAGACTCACAAAAAATCGTTTTTATTTTTTTTTGTATGCTATGCTATAGCATATAGCATAGGAATGTATTAGGTAACCTAGCTTCATTCTATCTATTTATTTCACACAGTGCAACAGTTTGCAAAACACTCACTCCAACTCAAACGCACCCCCAATACGCCATCATCATCAGTTTTTAGAAAGACTGCAACATTCCTCCCTTCTTCTTCTTCTTCTTCTTGTTGATCGCCAACACAATCTGACTGCTCGCAAGCTTGACCTTGTGCCTGGTGAGCTCCTCCTCCTCCTCCGCCCCTCCATCAAGCTCCCCCTCCCCGTTGAAAATCTCGTCCCCATTCGGCAGCACCACCCTCTGGTTGAACGGTCTGTCCTCCGCCAGGCGCCTTTCCTCCTCGTAGCTCTCCGCCGCGCTGGCAGCGCTCTCTGCGCTGCCGTAGCTGCTCAAGCTGCCTAACGATGGCATCGACTCCTGACTGGCCGACACCCCTGCGCCGAGCGAAGCGAAGCGAGGTGAGGCGCATTTTTTTTTAATGAAGAAAGAGCAAAACGAGTTAAGCGAGTCAAAAGAATTGAGTGGGTTGGTGTAGTTAGTAGTGGCTCGTGTTCTCGTCTTCATCAAGGCTCGCTCGCTTCGCTCGCTCACCTCCATCCTTATTCCCATTTCCATTTGTGGCGCTCTTCATAACGCCCGCTTCTATATTGAACGCCTTCACCCTGTTCATCATAGCCTCGGTCGAGTTGACGATCCCGCCCATTGCCCCGATAACCGTCTCGTCGTTGACGTGGTGGTCGACAAGCTGTGGGAAATCTTCCTTCACGCTGAGCAGTTTGTTGAGCATGTGCTGAATCCCAGCCTTGATGGCCGTGAGGCCAGTGTTCAGCCTATCGTGCTTGCTCTGCCCCCTCTGCAGCCTCGCGGTGACCGTAACGAGTTGATCCTCCTGATCGTCCACGAGCTTCCTCCTGTGCCCCCCTGGCATCCCGCCGAACTTGAGGTTGTCCAGACTCCTCTTGATGGTCGTCGAATGGTCGTTAAGTAACTCCATCCTTGCTTGGTTCTCCTTAGTGAGCGAAAGCAAGTTCTCGGTGGTGCCCTCCTGGGAGATGATCTTCTGGATTACCTCGTTGACGTCGCTGACGCCGGTGGCCTCCTTTATCTTCCTGAAGGCGTTCTCGAATATGTCGATACGGCTCTTGGCCTCGGCGGCCTTTCGGGTCTTTTCGTCCGTCATGACGACCTTCTGTCGCATCTGCACCGAGCGGAGCGCCGAGCGGAGCGCCGAGCGGAGCGGCCGAGCGGAGCGCCGAGCGGAGCGCCGAGCGGAGCGCCGAGCGGAGCGCCGAGCGGAGTGGAATAATAAAATTTTAGTTGAAGTGGCTCGTATTATCGTCTTCCTCTTCGGCTCGCTCGCTCCGCTCCGCACGCTCACCTCCTCCTCCTCCCCTTCGTCGAGCCCCTCCATCTCCATCCTTGCGATCTTCTCCCGTTCCTTGGTTCTTTTGGTTTGTCTGTCGCTCATCTGCTTCCTCATTTGGAAGAGTTGGTGCCTAAGCCGAGCGGAGCGAGATTGTGCGCATTTTCAACGAGCAAGAGTGGGTTGGAAGTAGGTTAGGTTGAAGCGAGTGGGTTAGGAGTGGGTTAGTCGCTTTGCACTCTATCATTTTCGTCAGGGACGGTCCAGATCAGGGTCGTGTGCATGCATGCCAATATTTGCAGCAAAAAAGTTTAAAGACAAAAAACAAAAAGCGAATTTCTGAATCGACCACCACTCCAACGCATAATATAACGCCTTTAGACACTCAGAATTGAACACGGTGGCTAGTTCGGCCCGACGCATCTTTTTGCGCGAGGGTGTTTGTTAGGGACGGTCCAGATCACGGCCATGTTCACGAGTCATTTTTGTGTTTCATTAAACTCTGTCAAGGCTCGCTTCGCTTCGCTCGCTTTTGCTTTCGCTTTCGCTTCACCCACCTCTCCCTGAGCTCATTATCCCTCCGAATCCGCTCCTCCTCATACCCGCCCCTCACTCGATCCAGCTCCATCTGACTTATCTCCCTCGCGTGATTCGCGTCCCCAGACAACAACAGCAACTCCTCATAATCCCTCTGCTTCGCCCCCAACGTTCTCTCCAGCGCACTAAGCTGGTTATCAAAACCCACCCTCTCCTCCTTCAACCTTCCAACAATCTGCTCGTACGTTTTCCGGATGCTTTGAGCCTCGTTGAATTTAATCATCGCCTTGTCGAGGCGGTTCTCGAGGACGCGGATCGACCGAGTTAGGGGGGTGTCCTCCTCGGTTGGACGGCGGGACTCGAGCTCGCAGGCGCGAACCTCGTCCTTTAGGGCGGAGAGCTTGCTGCTCATTTTTGTGCTCTCGCGCTTGTAGCCGTCGAACTCTTTTCTCTGGAAGTGGAAGTGGAAGTGGAAGTGGAAGTGGAAGTGGAAGTGGAAGTGGAAGTGGAAGTGGAAGTGGAAGTGGAAGTGGAAGTGGAAGTGAAAGAGGAAGTGGAAGTGGAAGTGGAAGTGATGGTGATTTTATTAAAGTTGAAAGTTAGCTTGTTGCCAGCTCCAGCCTCAGCTTCAGCTGTGCATGTGACCACCCCCCACACTCACTCACCTTCCCAATCACAGCCTTCTTCATCCCATCAACCTCCGCCTCCGTCCCCATCTCCCCCCTCCCATCCTGAATCTTAAGAGTCGCAAACCTTGACCTCAAATCCTTGTTCTCAACCCTGAGGTTATTCACCTCGCTAACGTTCATCTTCTTGTGCGTTTCGAGCAGGGACACGTTGGCGCGGCGATCGCCCTGGAGGAGACGCATTCTCTCGCGGAGTTCCTCCACCTGGAGATGTAAAGTTAGTTTTGTTTCCACAAAAACGTGAAGTGCCGGCCACCCGGGCGGAATTTACCTGCTCGTTCATAACTGTTCTAGGATCGGTTTGGCGCATCTCAAAACGGTCCAGAGGGCCAACTTATTTGCTGCTTCTTAATTCAACAGCTGGAAATGTGATTTTTTTTCTTGGAGATCCAAAAAAAATTGGTTTTTTTTAATAATTTCGACAAGATATTTCTAACTTTCCACTTTTCATTCTCTCTCATGGGTGGATTCGAGCTCGAGAAAGGCGAGGGCGACCGGAGTTCCCTAGTTGGAAGCAAGGAAACGAGCTGGTCAAAGGTTCGAAGAGTCGCATTCCACTTTTTATTTAAAACAGTCTAGTTCGAGCCCTGCTAACGTTTAAAGCTAACCCAAACACCCCACCCCACCCAACCCAACCCCGCACTCCTATCCCTCCCCTCCCCCCTCCAGGCCAAATCCCTCTGCGTAATCTCCACCGGCCTAATCCTAATCTCCGCCTCGACCTTCGCCGGGCTCTTCATGCCCAAAATGGTCCACAACGCCCTTCTGGACATGTCCACGGTCTGCTCCACCGACGACTCTGGCTTCCCCGCGTGGGAGTCCTCCCTCGACAAGCCCTCCGTCACGAAGCTGTACCTCTACGACGTGCTCGACGCCGGCAGCACCTACTACATGGGTCTTGAAACAACCGTGGAAGAAGTCGGTCCCTTCGGCTTTGCCTGCGGGTCGAAGAAATTCTCCGTGGAGTTCTCCGGCGCGACGGTCTCCTACCAGTCCTACTCCCGCTGCGAGTGGTCCAAGGAGGACAGCTGCGCGTCCTGCACGTTGGAGAGGGAACTTACCAACTTTGCCCCGGCGTACGGGAAGGTTATGAAGGAGACGGTTAACGAGGGGATGCTAGTCCTGCAGGCGAGCGGGTGCAGTTCCGATCAGCTGATGGCGATTGGGGGGTTGGCGTCTGGGACGGTTAAGCCTTGCGACTGGAATCCAACCACGTGGAATGTTGGGCAGGCGGGCGAGAACTGCGCGTGCTGCGTTCCAAATTCTGCGGCCATGACCGGAGCCGCAGCCGCGATCGCCAACCCTTGGAGGGCCGGAACGCACTGCGGGCTAAACCCCGCCGCAACAACTGAGGCGAACGAGGTCGTTGCCGCATCTGTTTGCGTGTTGACAGCCACTGGGAATGCTGCCATGCCTTATGTTTGCGGGACGACGAACCCCGCCGACAAAACCGAAAATTTATACTGCGCGTTTGAGATGGGCACTCCAAGCGTCACTGCCCCCCAAGGGTGCGAGACCTTACTCAACAATCCTAACGGTGCCGTTAAATCCATCGCGGGCCTCTCGCAGATGGACGGCGGGGTGGCCATTGGCGCAAGCGGAGCCTTCTCCGAGCTGATGGTAACGAAAACAGCCTCCGAGATCGCCTTCGGCTACCCCGTGGTACTCCCGGGGTTCCTCATCGGGGGGCAGACCGCCCAGGCGGCTCTGACTGCGACGATCGAGGGTGTCAATGCGGCAGTCATGGCGCAGGTAGCAAGCGGAGAACTTCCCGCCGAAAACGCGGAGTTCGCGATTGGCGCGGGGGTTCAGGCTGCCGCCCCCGGGGCAGTACAAGGTGCCCTCCACGGCTACGATATGGGGGGGTACACGCTTGGGAAGCTCACTGAGGACCTCGTCAAAGCTTGCAATGGACATTGTCAGGGTGACGGTTCCGACCCCGCCGCGACGGGCTGTGCGGGAAACGTTGGGGGTGATGTGGTCAACACCGACACCGACCTTCACTATCTCAAAGGAGCGAGCTGCAGCCCGCTGACGTTTGCGTACGGGAACAAGCTCCAGTGCATGGCCGTGAAGGACGACGCGGAAAAAAAGTGCGTGTGCAGTGACGGAACCGACGCGTGGGAAGAAGGGAAAGCTCCGAAGATGTGCTGCCTTGCGGGGGGGACGTTGGCTGATGGGACGAAGATGGCGGGAAGGTGAGCGATGAGCGATGAGCGATGAGCGATGAGCGATGAGCGATGAGCGATGAGCGATGGGAGGGGCCAGAACAGAATGACGAGCAACGTTGAAGGAAGTTAAATGAACTGATTTGAACTGAAATGAACTGAAATGAAATGAAATGGCTACAGACATAAATTGGGCTCCATCGACTACTTACTAACACAAACACTAACTTTTTGGCATTTTCGCTCGTTTCTCTCTGCTGTGCTTCATTAACATTTTTTTTTAATGCAGGGGGTGTGTGGCGTGGACCCCGGGGTGGGTTACGCCGGAGATGAACCATTTTAACGATAAGAAGGCGACGGAGTACAGGATGAGTGAAGATGATATTCCGGACATGAAGAAGAATACGGGGTGCGATGTTGACCATCCTGAGATGATTGATGATGTTATTCAGTACGGGGGGAAGAGCAAGGTGAGTGTGATTTTGATTTGATTTGATTTGATTGTGATATTTTTCACCTTAAACATTTGCAAGAGGCCAAAACCAACACTTCCACAAAAAATAATGACTTCCACAAATAATTACTACACTGTTACACAGTCCCCACTGTGGATGCCTCCGCAGAGCAATACAACCTACCCTCTCCCGACCGACATTAAAATGTTCAAAGCATGCGCCGATCCCGAGGACACGGCCTGCCCCCCCGAAGCCGCCGCCGTACTTTTAAAGTCAAGCTCCGTCAGCGGAAAGACTGGCGGAGCCGTCATGGCCGACGGGCTCGACACTCGTCACTGGGCGAGTAAGACGTTTAATGATGGGCTGGAGAGTACGAATGTTGAGGAGAACGGGGGGCAGCTCGACGTGTTCTACACGCATCTGTTTAGGGATGTTGAGTTCGATCACGCGCAGGATAACCCTGTTGTCAATAAGGATATTCTGCTGCACAGGTACAAGGTCAACACCAACATCCTCAAGGACAACGAAGTCAATAAGGACTACGGGATCGGGGTCGGCCACAACGGTATTTCCGTCCAGACCTACAAGTACAGCGCGCCGGTCGTCGTGAGCTTGCCCAATTTTCTGCACGGTAGCGCGGACCTGTACAGTCAGGGAGGGAATCTAATTTTGAAGCAGACGGCTAACTACAAAACGAATGCGGTGTTGGATATTGCTGAGAAGGTCACCATGACGCAGATCACCGTTCAGGAGCAGGAGATGGACTTCACCACGTACATGGACATTGAGGCGAGCACCGGCAAGGCCATGAGGGGCTCGAGCAGGCTCGGCTTCAGCATGTACAATTTCGAGTGCCCGGTTCCCAGTCCTTTGGGGGCGGCGACCTCGGCTCAGCAAAATAACCCGAACTGGCTGGCGTGCAGCATTTTCTTCCGCAGGGTTGACGAGGCTGGGGGGGCACCCAACAGTTGGTTGCCGGGTTTGGCAATCATTGACCCATCATCAAAAAGCGTTGCGGGTAATAGGTTGGTACAAATGAACGCTGCTGGAACGGCACCAGTTATTGTCGACGGAAATCCAGTCACAACGGCGGGCTGGGCGCGCTCTGCGGCGAACATTCTGACGCCCCTGGCGAAACCCAATGTCATCATTCCAAGCTTCTGGATCGACATGAGTGCGGACATTGACGAGGCGACGGCGGCGGATTTCGTCAGCAAGGGAAAGATGGTCCAAATGGTGGACATTGCGAGTTTGATCGGGGGGGCGATCGGAGCCTTCATGTGCATGTTTGGGCTTTTCAGCTTGTCAAAGGCGAGGAGGTGAAAATGAAATGAAATAAAATGTTAAAGAGAGAGCTAAGCTAGACGAAAAGCTAGACGAAATGTTCAAACATAAACTGTTTTCACTCGCGTTTTATCAATTCCGCAAGTCAAGGCAGACTGTGTTGTGTTTAGCTTCTCAGCAATGTCGCAGAGCTGAATCTGAGATTCCGGCCCCCAAAACACTGCCTCGTCCCCGACACTTACACCATCATCCGCATATTCCTCATCCACACAATTACCATCTCTATCTACTGTCCTCGTAACATTTACCATTAGCATATCCATACAAACGTTTCCAACAATTTTGTAGAGCTTCTCGTTGATTTCCACGCTCCCTTTCCCGCCTCCCAGCTCCCGGGGCAAGCCGTCCGCGAACCCAATGGCAATGGTGGCGATGGTGGAATCTTTCTGGGCCGTCCACGTCCTGTCATAGCCGACCGTTTCGCCCTCTTTCACAACAGCAACATTGCTCACGGAAGACTGCAGAGTGCTGCAAGCCTTCAAGAACGAAAATTGGGGCCTTTGTCCATATACCCCCCCCCCACACCGCACGAACCCCAAACTGTTACCGTTGTTTCCCCGGCCTGTGAAATGAAAACGTGGGTTAGTAAGTGGTGAGAGTAGCCGTCGGTGTTTACAAGTGATGTGTTGCTGGCTCGCTTCACTCACTCACTCACTCACCGGCTTGCTTCAAAATTTCCGACTCCCAATGACTCAGCTGCGGGGTCAAAAGCGCGCTACTGTTGTCACAATGCACGGTTGGGATGAGTAGCCCCGCGGACCTAACTGCTTCTATCAAAACCTTGAATTTTTTGAACTGTTCAGTAGTGTATGATGACTCTTTTTTTGCTTCGGCCATGTGTGTGCACAGTCCGTAGAACTCAATTGGAGCATTGTTGTCTGCTCTCTCTCGGTGCAAGGTTTCCAAAATCTGCACGGATTTATCGTCGTTGTGGTTCAAGCCGAGACGCCCCATCCCCGTTTCCACCATTATGTGGTACCTCAATATTTTGCCCTCGAAAAAAAGATTTTTTTTCGCCTCCCCCTTTTCGACATCGTTCACTTTGTCGAAGCTAATCAGCTTCGCCTTCCCCTTTCTCCCTTCTAAAATGACCTTCAACTCCTTGCCCAGCCCCTCGCCATCCATGGCGCTGAGAGTGGCCGCCGACTTCACGATTTCCAGTTTCTCCAGCTTCTGCCGTTCGCTCGCCGCGTTCATGACTTGGGCAATTTTCCTGCTCTCGCTGGATCGTGCCCACTGCAACAAGCTCTCCAAAACTTCCACCCCGCTCATCATCGTCTCCACCCGATGGTGCAGGTACAGGTTAAAGCACTCCGGATGGTTTATGGGCGCCCCAAGCACCATCAAGCGACAAGGCGGGTATTTGATGCCACCCTCGCGCAAGGCAATCGCTTCCTCAAGCGTGGCAACGGCAAAGCACTTGCATCCATGCTCCTCGTGCAAGTACATCGCAGTTTTAAGAGCACCATGACCATACGCATCAGCTTTCACCACCGCAATCACTTCGCAGTCCTGCATCATGGCCGCCCCGGATATTATTTTGTAGTTTTTACCAATATTTGGAAGGTGAATAATGTGGGAAGACCTCAAAGAACTCCCCAAGTGTAAGTTTTTGGAGGTGGTGGGGGAGGGTTTCTGAGACGAGCTTGCTTTTTGTGTTTGTTGTGGAGGTGGAGGTGAGAACATTTCCGCCAGAGGTGGCGGAGCAGGAGGGGTGTCTACCATCCCTGCGTGATTATTAAGATGGAAAGAAGAAAAAAAATATGTTCAAAGGTTTATATAAGATAAGTGTTCAACACTTCAAGAGGTTTGCATAATGCTATTAATGTAAAATAACACCACATGAGGGCCGATTTGATCCCCCTTCTCTCAAATGTCGTTTCAAACCTATCTCTCCTGCGCCCAAGAGGAGTCCATGTCCTGTCGTCACAATCTGAATCAATAGCAGCATTGACAAGTGCGGCCTTTGCGATCACCTCCCTTCCCCCCTCTTCTTCTATTGTGATAATGACGGGGTTTCCCTGCCTTACCACGAGTCCACCGACAGAAACTGACGGTCCGAACGGGGCGTTTGCCCTGGTTCGCTGCTTGAACAAGGTGAGGGCAAGAAATTCAACTCTTGATTTATTTCATTCCTATCCAAACTAATCCCATTCACTTCTAGCTGGGTCACAAGACGTTAATTCTCACTAATGAGTGCGACTACGACGTGATGAACTGCGTCGGTATGACAGAGGTGAGTGAGTGAAGCGAGCGAGCCTTGAGGGAGCGAGAATGTGAATTTTAGCGAGCGAGCGAATCGAGTGAGCGAACCGAGCAAGAGCAAGCGTGCCTTTCGTTTTGTTCTGTGTTTTTGGACCACCCCGGAACAATTGCTTTGCGCAAAAATATGCGTTTGGCCGAACTCGCCACCGTGTCCAATTCTGAGCGTCTGAAGACGTTATGCGTCGGAGTTATGGTTGGAATAGTGAAGCGTTTTTTTTAGTTTCCACATTGACCTGCACATGACCCTGATCTGGACCGTCCCTGAACGACCCCCCCCCCCCCCCCTTGCACAAAAAGATGCGCCTGGTCAAACCCGCCACCGTTTTCAATTTTGAACGTCGAAAACCTCCATACGTTGGGGTTAAGGTTGACTGAATCTCAGTGTATCACCTTTTTTTGTGTTTTTTTTTCGTTTTTTTTACATCCACCTCCTCCACAGGACCCCTTTTTGTACCGTCTCGAACGATGGATCTCGCGAAATGGATACAGCCACCCACATCCACTACTAAACTAACCCACTCAATTCGTATTCGTATGGCTCGCTTGGTTCGCTCGCTCGGCGCAGATCGAAAAATTTCCACCCACTAGCTCTTGGACTACCAGAGACGACGCAAGGCTGCAACAAATTGCGGACACCAAGTGCGATCACATTATTTCTATTGAGCGGCCGGGGCTTGCTGCAGATAACAACTACTACACAATGAGTGGCCGGTCAATGAATTCCGACGTGGCGCCGCTCGAAAAGTTGCTCACAATTAGAAAGCCTGGGGTCTCTTGCACGGCGATTGGAGACGGAGGGATCGAGCTTGGAATGGGGAAGGTGAGTGAGCTAAGCGAGCGAGCCTTGTTGAAGACGAGCATACAAGCCACTACTAAACTAACATTATCCACTCAATTCGTATTCGCACCTTCTTTCGCTGGGCGCCGGCGCAGGTTTACGACCGAATCCTAACTTCCGAAATTCCGAACAAGAAATTAATTGGGTCGACAATCTCGTGCGACAATTTAATTTTGTGCGCGGTGAGCAACTGGGGGGGCTATGCGCTGGCTGGGGCGGTCGCGAATAGCGTAGATTGCTTGCCAAGCAAGGAGGAGGAAACGGAGATTTTGAGAAAAGTAGTCGCCGCCGGGGCACGGGACGGGATTCTGCGGGTCCAAGGGGGAATGACAGTTGATGGACTGAGCTTGGAGGAGAACTTGGATGTGCTAGGGAAGATACAGGATCTAGTCAAAAATAGGTAGGGCAGATTTTACATTTACAAATAAATGTTTCAATCCGTGTCAGTGCCCGAATTGTTGTCACTCTCCTCCTCCTCCTCGCTCCTTGGAACGTTTTGATTGTTCTCGTAAAATTGATGCCTACTAGTGTCGTCGAGGGACAAGAACTCTTTGAATGTGGAATCAGTCCGAAGCTGTTCGTTGCTGCAAATGGCTTGCAGAAACTCGCCCAGCAGCTTCACTCTCTCCTCAGTCACCGATTGACTCCACTTGTTTATTTTCTGCTTGGGGAACATTGAAATGTGCTCATCGCCATGCTTATCGCGCAGCATGTCGTACAATCGTTTGAACCCCGAGTACCTGTGCCAAACGCTCGTTGACGCGTGCACGAACGCAACCTCTATCAGATACTCAAAATTCCGCAAACCCAAAATTGTCCCTATTCCCCTCTTCTTAGAGGAGGTTATCTTGCAAGAAACGACCTCGCAGCAGCTGGGAATGAATGAATGGACAGCGGATTAGTGTGTGGTGTGTGTTGCAATTGAAAAAGGGGCTGAAACTCACCTGTTCTCGGTGCACAAACCAACTCTGATTCCATGATCGCAGTATTTGACGCCAGTTGTGTTTCGTTTTAAGTTCAAGTTTTGGGCAGCTGGAGTTGCACTGTAGTCAGATTCTATGTACATACACCGGTAGGAGTTGGGCTGAATTTGAGGTGGGTTTGAGGGCTCTGGTAATGGTTGAGATTTTATTTCTTTTTGTGTCTCTGTTGTGGCAGCAGCTGGGGGGGGGTTGGGGTTGGCAGCAGCAGCAGCAGCAGCAGCAGCAGTAGGAAGTCGTCGCCCCCGGTTAGCAGGGCTGCGTGAACTAGCTTTATACCGTTGCACTGTGTGCTTGTTCCGCTTCTTGGAAAAACCTTCCACTCTGGAAGAGTGAGATGGTTCGACTATACCTGCGAATGTGGCCATGGTTTGAACTGCTTGCAGGGGTAAATTGAAGTGTTGGGGAAAGGTAGGTGGGGTTAAGGAGACAGAAGTTGTTGTTTGGGAGTGAATTCGGTGTATAATCAGGCATCCGAATTTGGATTTTGCAAGAAAAAATTTTGGTTTTGTGAAAATTTTTAAAAGAAAAATGATGGAGCTTTTATCCTGTACCAAATTTTAAACCGATATGTATCGCCAGGGCATCCCAGTGGATGCTCACCACTGGTGGAATTCTAGTTCTTTTCAACCATCTTCGTTTGAACTTGGATCGCGGTTCTTGGTCACGTCAGTCGTATCATGGCGAATGAAGTGGGAAATTCAAAGCGTACTCATGCTCTCCATATAACTAACCCCTTTCAGACTCACAGTACTAACGTCGTCCCTTCGTTTGAGCATGAAGGGGCTCTTCCCCAGCTTCTCCTGGTAAGTGGTCGCGAACTTCGTCTCACTGCACGATACTCTCGGCTTGCTGTGCCTGAGTCGCTTCCTCAGTTTTCCCTTCGTCTCAGTCGTGTTGTCGAAGCCGTACTCTTGACTTGTTGTCAGGGGCTTCTTGTACTTCTCGATCGGGACTTTCTTCGACTCCTTCAATTGAATCATAATACTGTAGTAATTCTCCAGCTGCTGATCGGTTAAATTCTGAAGGTCGTTGTTATCCTTGGTGTGCTGCGGATCCGTGGTGACTGCATTTGTGACAGTCCTGGTGGATAATGAGAAGGCCTTTGGAGTTGGGATGAATCGATTTTCTTGTCTTATTGATTCTGCCCAAATTGCATTCTGTTGAATTTCCGTTGGTGGTTCCCTTGCTCCTTTGAGTCCCATTTCGTGTTTCTACTACTTACTTACTTATAAACGCTTTATTTGTGTTCGTGTTTGATAAAATTTCAGAGATTTGAGATCTTCACACCTTTGTTGTGAATTTTTGTTGATAATTTTTACTTTTATTTTACCTTTAGCATTCGCTATAAACACGACACACCATGAATCAGGCCGTTGAGAACAAGGATATGGATCGTTTGATCCCTATCGTGAACAAACTCCAAGATGCGTAAGTTGACGTTTGGATCTCCAACTTCTCTCAACAATAATCTTTATCTTAATCCCACCTCACCCAAACCACAACCACAACAACCACAACCAACCCAACTAACCCCCCTATCCCCCTTCCACATGCCCCCCCTCCCACCCCCCACCCCCCCACCCCAGCTTCGCAATAATGGGTGGCACCGCCCCAATCGACCTTCCCCAAATCGCCGTCCTAGGAGGCCAATCCTCCGGAAAGTCCTCCGTCCTGGAGAACATTGTCGGGAAGTCCTTCCTTCCTCGCGGGTCGGGGATCGTGACCCGCAGGCCTCTTGTCCTGCAGCTGTATCACGAGACCAGCGGAGAGTGGGGGGAGTTCCTGCATGCGCCGGGGAAGAAGTTTTTTGATTTTGATGAGATTTGTCAGGAGGTGAGGGTGGATTCGTCGGTTGTGATACACTGCACTGCACTGTTAATATTTTTAGTTGTGTGTGTGTTTGCTAACCCATTAATTTATTTGTTGTGTGTTGTGTGTTGTGTGTTGTTTCAGATCGAAAACGACACCGCGCGAATCTGTGGCGCAAATAAGGGCCTCTCCACAAAACCAATAAACCTCCGCGTCTACTCCCCCGACGTCCTAAACCTAACCCTAATCGACCTCCCTGGGGCCACGAAAGTCGCCGTGGGCGACCAGCCCTCCGACATTGGAAAGCAGATCGAATCAATGATTAAGTTCTACGTGAGTAAGCCAAACTGTTTGATTTTGGCTGTGACGGCAGCGAACACTGATTTGGCGAATAGTGATGCGATCTTCATTGCGAAGGAGGTCGATCCGAAGGGGGAGAGGACCCTAGGGGTCATGACGAAGTTAGATCTGATGGATAGGGGTACCGATGCCAGGGGCATTTTCACGGGGGAGAGCCAGGATGTTCCTCATTTGGCGCTGGGGTATGTGGGGGTGGTTAATAGGGCGCAGGCGGACATTAATGAGAAGAAGACTATCCAGGCGGCGAGGAACAGTGAGAACCAGTTCTTTGAGCAGCATCCTGGGTACGGGGACATTGCCGATAAGGTGAGACTTGAATAATTGATTATTCCAATTATTCCAAACAATCAAACAAACCAAACTCAAAACCAAACTCACAAAACAATTAAACACCATCATTTCATAACTCAACACAGCTCGGAACGCAATACCTGGTAAAGAAGTGCAGCACCATGCTCCTAAAGCACATCCAAAAGGTCCTCCCAGAACTAACGACCGACCTGAACAAGCTCACGGCCGTAAAGCGCAAGGCCCTGTCCGACATTGGCGAAGAGGACCCAAAACGCACCCGAATGGACATCACGGAGGTAATCCTGAAGTTCGCGGACGAGTTCAAGCGGAGCATCGAGGGGCAGCTTGGGGAGAATCAGGATCTTGTTAGTGAGTTGACGGGAGGGGCTAGGATTGAGGGAATCTTTAATGATGTTTATGCGCCGGCGGTTAGTGAGATTGATATTTTGGAGCAGCTTGGGGCGGATGAGGTTCAGACGTTGATTAGGAACGTTAGTGGGATCGGTGGGAGGTGAGTTAGGGTCCGCAAAGATCAAAGCAGAAACACACCAAAATACAATAATATCTAACAAACACTCCTCAAAACACTCCTTAGCCTGTTCATCCCCAACGCAGCCTTCATCGCCCTAGTGGAGTCCAACATCGGTCGTCTCCTCGACCCTTCCCTGCAGTGCGTCCAGCTTGTGTACAGCGAGCTCCTGTCGATCATCACCGACATTAGCGCCAAGACCCCGGCGATTGAGAAGTACCCAGCGCTCAAGAACAGTATCATTGAGGCGACGAACAGTATCCTCAGGGAGCAGTACGCGCCTACGAGCGAGCATGTTAAGGTGAGTGGAGCGGATGAGCATTGAGCATATGACATTGATATCCAAACTAATTTTATAATCATTTTTACAACTCGCGCTTTCCTTCTTTCAGACGATCATCGCCATGGAGGAGGCCAGGGTGAACATGCACCACCCCGACTTCATTGGCCACAGGGAGAACTTCGGCAAGTTCACCCAGGAGGTCGAGGAGCAGTGCGCAGTCGGCCCCCCTCCCCCCGCGCCTCGGACCGGAAACAGGGCGGTTGTCTTCGAGGGGTGGTGCAGCAAGAAGGGTGGGGGGAGCATCGTTCTCTGGCAGAAGAGGTACATCATGCTCAAGAAGGATGGGGTCCTGTCGTATTTTAAAATGGAGGGGGACAGCGATCCGCTCGGAGACATTGTTGTCGGAGGGTGCATTGTTGAGAGGGCCGACGCGTTGATTGGCAAGCGTTTTGCATTCCAACTCTACCACCCAACCAACGCCATTGGCCGCACGTTCTTCTTTACGTGCGACTCGGAGCAGGAGGCCAACGACTGGGTTGCAATTCTCAAGGAGGAGTGCGCCAAGCCGCCCATGGAGCCCGAGACCGAGGAGGACTTGCTCGCGTCTGCGTCCCAGATGAACGTCGGTTCCAAGAACTCCGGCGAGGACGGCGAAGGAGGGGAAGGGGGAGAAGGTGAGCGAGCGAAGCGAGCTAGTTTTATAGTTTTTTACTGAACTAACCCACTCATCTTCATTTCTACTCATCTTCATTTAAATGCGCCTCGCTTCGCTCGGCGCTCCGCTCGGCATAATGCAGCTCCCGGCACAGGGACAAGGAAGAGAGGGCTGACTGAGAGAATTCACGAGAGCATTCACCAGGAGCTCGGAATGAGGGAGAAGATCGAGTGCGAAATCTTGTTCAGGCTGCTTATCAGCTACTTTGAAATTGTCAAGAAGAACGTCAGCGACATGGTCCCCAAGAGCATCAGCTTCCTCCTCATTGACAAGCTCAAGGTCAAGCTGATGAGCCATTTGATCAACGAGCTGGACAGCGAGGCAAAGATTAAACAGCTGAGCGCTGTTGCTCCGGAGGTTACCGAGAAGAGGAACCAGTTGAAGAAGACTTTGACTCTTTTGGACGACTCAATGATGATCTTGAGTGATTTGAGTCACACGTCGTTCTAAATTATAAATAAATAAAGGAGAGGAGGTTAAAGAGAAAAGGATGAATTTTAAATATTGTTATTTTTGCTCAGCGTCGTCAGAACAGAAGTGTCCTGCTGAAACTTTTCCAAGTAAAGCAAATACTGATCGAGAGGCAGATTGCTCGCCTCAAAAGCCTTCCTCGGTCCTGCGACGCCCATTTTTATCCTCCCCGGGGTCACCGTGCCACCGCCGTTGATAGCAGTGTGCTGCAACCTGAACCTATCCATCTGCTGCCCATGGCACTTTCGCGCCCGGTCCATTTCAATGTTGTGCAAGCTTTCTAACCTGCGAAGAGGGAGTGGGTAAGCCGCTGTGAGCGAAGTGAGCCGAGTGCGAAGCGAGCGAAGCGAGCCGCGAGCGAAGCGAGCCGCGAGCGAAGCGAGCCGCGAGCGAAGCGAGCCGCGAGCGAAGCGAGCCGCGAGCGAAGCGAGCCGCGAGCGAAGCGAGCCGCGAGCGAAGCGAGCCAGCAAAACCATGCACAAGCAATTCCATACACAAGTTGTGACTAGCGAGCTGTGAGCTAAGCGATCCGCGAACGAAGTGAGCCAGCAACACCATGACTAGTTGTGACTAGCTCGCTTCACTCGCCGCTCGCCAGCAACACCATGATCTAGTTATGACTAGCTCGCTTTACTCGCCGCTCGCCAGCAACACCACTCACTACACTGGTTGTGACTAGCTCGCTTCACTCGCCGCTCGCCAGCAACACCATGATCTAGTTGTTGACTAGCTCGCTTCACTCGCCGCTCGCCAGCAACACCATGATCTAGTTATGACTAGCTCGCTTCACTCGCCGCTCGCCAGCAACACCACTCACTACACTAGTTGTGACTAGCTCGCTTCACTCGCCGCTCGCCAGCAACACCACTCACTACACTAGTTGTGACTAGCTCGCTTCACTCGCCGCTCGCCAGCAACACCACTCACTACACTAGTTGTGACTAGCTCGCTTCGCTTGCTGCTTGCTTCGATCGCGCTCGCTTCCCTAAACTGTTGCACCCACCTTTGAATTTCCATCGTTTGTTGAAGTGCCTGTGCTGCCATTTGCTCCTGCAGCAGGCGCATTCGCTCGGACTGTTCGTTAAGGATTTGCTGCAGCTGGTGGAACTCGGGGGCCATCATGGGGTGTGGGTTGTGGGATGGTTGTGAGGCCATTGACATTGATAGGTTCAGTGGTGTGTATTGTTGCTGCTGTTGCTGTTGTTGATGCGGTGGGGGTGGGGGTGGGGGTGGGGGTTGCGGAAATATCTCGCTATTGCTATTGTTATTGTTATTGTTGTTGCTCAGCGACCTATTAAACTCAGCCCTCTCCTTTTCAAACTCCAACCTCTCCTCCCGTAACTTCTCCCTCTCCGCAGCCATCTCCCTCTGCACCTCCACCTGCACCGGAACCGGAACTGGGCTCGGGCTCCTCCGATATATTGTAGCAGGACTCGTCGGTCGGCTGTTCTGCCTGCTGCTCGGGTTGCTAAGGCTACTACTAGCGCGTTTTGGCGTATTGGCTGCGCCGAATTTTGGGATATGAGCAATAGGAGTTGGGAGGGAGGCGAAGTTTATCCCGGTGGAGGCTGGACCCAGCATGGTTGTGTTTCGGCGGCCCCGGCGACCGGCAAAGGTTACCAGGTCCATGTTGAGTAGATCGGGGTTGTTGTTGGACAGGGATGTATTTGTATTTTCTTCAGCGTTGCTTTCGGATTCGGATTCGGAATCGGATTCGGGGTCAGTTTCTATTTCCGTTTCTGTTTCTGTTCGGGATGGAGGTCTTGATGTTTGCGTTGCAATTTCTCCAACAGTTCGAATGGACGCTGCAGGTGTCTGAGAGTATGCGTCAAGTATACTGTTGGATTGGTCGTCTTGATGATGGATATTGAATTCTTCGCTATGCTCGTCGAATTCGCCTTCGTCGATTTCATCGATTTCGTCATTCTCGTCCTTGTCTACTTCCTCTCCTTCCTCTTCCTCTTCCTCTTCCTCTTCTTCTTCCTCTTCCTCTTCTTCGTCCTCTTCATCCTCTTCCTCCTCCTCTTCGTCATCTTCCTTCTCTTCCTCAACTTTTTTGTGAATACTTTTCCAAAATTTTCCTCTCATTTCCTTCCCAGCTCTCTCAGCCCTAGCCTTGATCTCCCCACTGACCATCTGCAACCCCCCGTCCGGCGGCCCCTTGTGAAATGGTTCTCTGAAATCCTGCCGAGCGAAGTGGGTTAGAAGAAATTTATTCTCGTCGTCTTGGTAGTCCTCTCACCTTATTCACCACGCACTCCCCCAACAGCACCATCATCAAATTTCTATGAGCGAATATTAGTTTAATAGTGATCACTTCACTTCGCTTCGATTCGCATCGCATCACTTCACTCACCTATTCCTTCGCCATGCTAGTGTCGGCATGGGGGCACTCAGCTTGCTCACCCACCTCTCTACGCGAATTTTAAACGCCTTTGGCAACATTATATACTGGGTCTCTATCTTGGACAGGAGCGAAGCGAACTCCTCGTTGAGGATTATTCCGAGAGGAGACTTATAAGTGTCGTGATCGTATTTTTTTTGTCGTTTAATGAATTTCTTTGTCAGGTTTTTTGACTTCGGTTTGTACTTTTGTGCCATAGTGTGCGCGCAGACGAAATCTAGGTGGAAGAATGTATGCGTGTACGTAAAAGATTCTCCCAGGTTTGCAAATGAAAAAAATAAAGAACAACGAATATTTTTTTTTTCGGAACATCTTACAACATGGGAGCCGGAGTCAGCGCAGACAACCCTAAGGGAGGCAAAGTACAGTTGTACAGAGCGCTGAAAGAAGAGTTTACGAACCTAGCTGAAGTCGGGGATGAAGATGCAGCTGCTGCAGAACTTGCTGAAAGACTTGGGTGTAGCGAGGAACTGTTGTTTGGAATCTTTCGTTCAGCCTCACCTGCGAAATTGAAGCAACCACCTCAAGCTGCTGCAGCTGCTGCACAAGAATTAGAATCAGAATCAGAAACGACTCCAAAATCTCCTTCACCAGCTGTAACAACCACCACAACCACCTCCCTCGCAAGCCAGTCAAAGAAAATTGTCAAATCTTTGGCCCACAGCTCCTACCCCAATTTCATCTGCGGCCTAGACGGCTCCGCCGCCTCGATGCTATGTTTCGAGACTGCCATGAAGCTGCGCAAGACGAAGGGTCGCTTGGTAGGCTTCAACATTGAGGACGCTACCAAAGTGGACCTGCCGGCCAAGTTCAAGTGGGGGGCGATATCGAGCAGCGTAGAAGTCACACTGGCGACCTCCATCCCTCCCGAACTTTACAGGCTCGAGAGCGTCCTCAAAGTGGAGAGCGATACGACCAAGCAAGGTGAGCGAGTTCTGCGAGCGAGCCTATAACTTAACTACTAGAACTAACTTACTAGCGCAGCCTTCAACAGGTACATTTCCTCAGTGGAGATGGAAGCGTACGTCTGCGTTGGCTGCAGCGGGCGCAAGGGACCGAAGGAAGACTCGACCATTTTGGGCAGCGTAGCGGATCTGGCGATGCGATCGTGCAGCCAGCCTGTTATAGTGTGCAGACGGCCGATAGAGGACGACAAGGAGGACAGGAGCTTCGTCATTTGCGTGGACATGACCGAGAGGAGTTTCGTCGCGTACGAGGCCGTGCTGAACTTGGTGAGGCCCCGGGACCTCGTAAAGGTGGTTTTCGTCGCGCACGCGGGCGAGGCGGAGAAGATTGAAGGTGAGCGAGCGAAGCGAGCGAGGTTTGAGGAAGACGAGCTTATGAGCATACGAGCCACTAATAAACTAACCTGATTCCACTCGCTCGACGCCAGCAATGAGGAGTCGCTACGAGACCAATTTCATCCAGAACGGATTGCGCGACACGGTTAGCTTCCAGAGCGTTGACAAGGAGCCGGCTGAGCCCGTGCACGCTGCTCTTACGAAGTTTATCAACGAGGAGATGCCCAGCTTCGTGGTTTGCGCGCCCGATCCGCAGTTGGAAAGGGTCGAGGTTTTGAGTGTAAGTGAAAACTTGGTGAAGAATTGCAACAAGAGCAACTTCATCTTTTACAAAGTTCCACACTCTGAGGAGGAGAAGGAGAAGGAAGTGGAAGTGGAAGTGGTGGAGGAGGTGGTGCTGGCGGTGGAACCGACAACAGAGTAGAGAAGGAAGGAAGGAAGGAAGAAGAAAATGTTTATTGAGATTTGTGAAAAAACATTGATGTTTTTACCAAACCTTTTTCCTTTTCTCTCATACTCTCGCAACTGCTTTCCCTGAAACAGCACCCATTTTTCCAGCTTCTTCAGCATTTTACTCTCATACTCTCGCAACTGTTTTCCCTGAAGCAGCACCCCATTTTTCCAGCTTCTTCAGCATTTTATCCTCATCAACGGTTTCGCCCTCCTTGATGGTGACTGTAACGAGCTGGG
>BRYC01000776.1:0-43504 GCA_030267985.1 Parmales sp. scaly parma | reverse complement strand
GGGGGGGGGGAATAATAGTGTGAGCAAACATTGTAGGCTCAACTTGTGCGTGAGCAATCCCTTCACGTCGTCGAATGTGTGATTGAATGTGTTTGTATGTTCACCTTTGCAGCAACATCAGCATCAACATTTTCTACTGTTTCGAACTTATTGATGATTTTTGTCACGGCACCAGCACAACCTCCGCAGGTCATGCCTACACTGAATTGGATTTGTGTCATTGTTGTTTTAGTTGGAAACAAGTTGAAACCTAAAAGATAGTAAGAGATAATTTCTTAATTTTTTTCACGCACATGAAGTGATGAACTCACATCCAAACACAAACACAATAAAAACACAATCAATTCAATGGATCTGACCCTGAGCCTTCCTGGCAGTGTCTTAGATGATGTTGCCTTGTCACGGTAATTATGTGGCATCGTGCAGCAATAAGACGATTATGATCCATTCAACATTTTCAGGAAAAGTACAATATCGAGCTGACAATGTTTTTGCTGGATTTGTCCTTGCTCTTTGCTATCTTCCAAATGGCTCGGGACTTGTGGCTTGTGGTGGTGATTGGAATGATGAGGTTGCCGACTTGAAGGTATTTAGCCCTTCCCTCGAGTTGGTTCAGACCTTGGTGGGACACAATGGTTGGTTCTGTTTATTGCGTCACCGTCTCTCCATCAGACGGCAAGCAGCTGGCTACTGGAGGCATCGACAGTCTCATCAACCTCTTCAGCTTCAACGAGGGAAGTGCCATCTTAGCGTACACGTTGGAGGGCCACACCTACAGCATCAGGTCCCTCTCGTTCTCTCCCGACTGCAAATTCCTTTGCTCGGGAAGTGTAGATGAATCCATCAAATTTTGGAACACTGCCGATGGAAGCTTGGTGAAGAGCATCGACCAGGCTCACACCGGTTACGACGGCGTCAGTAGCGTCTCATACTCCCCCAACGGGCGTGTTCTTGTGAGTTTCGGTCTAGACAAAACGATGGAGATCTGGGATGCTGAGACGTTCGAGCTCAAGCACACGTTCGAGCAGGAATTCAACACCAACCAGCTCACCATCACGGCCGATTCCAACTTCATTGTTTCGGCCAACGAAGACCACACGGTTAGAATCACCCCCTGCCGAGAGTACCACATCACAGCACAGCCCTCACCCCCATCCTCAACCTCATTCTCCACATCGTCTACAAGTGGGAATTTGTGTCGTTTTTGGAGCCAAACGAAAACACCTCACCCCTCGAGAAAGTCATGAGGCTACTCGGTGAGTGCGTGCACCACGGCGGCTACAACTTCACCTCCGAGATCCTCTCCTTCCTCTCCCCTGCCCACCTCCCCGTCCAGATCACCCCCACTAGATGGAAGCGCGATCCAGAAAGTTTGATCGTGTTCATGCGAGCTCGATATGAGCGTCTTCAGGAGGAAATTTGTGTCGTTTTTGGAGCCAAACGAAAACACCTCAACCCACGCCCACACCATTAGACTCCTCGGCGAGTGCGTTCACGAGGGCGGCTACAACGTTACCTCCGAGATACTATCCTTCCTATCTCCAGCCCGAAGGAAAGGAAAGCGCTATGGAAACAGTGGAAACAGTCATCAACCAGTTGCGAACGGAGTTAGAAAGAAAATATAGAGAAATTGAAGTGTTGAAAAGATTTGTCGAGCAAGTTCGTAATGATCTTGGGTCTGACGATGATATTTATAATTTTATGGACTGATAAAATAAAACCTCTCTATCACCAAAACATCCAAATAATTAATTTTTACGTCTTGCTGGCATCGTAGATGCTCTGCACCGAGTCATTTAGCATGCCGTCAAACTCCTCCTTGGTTTGGTGCTGGTTCAAGCCCTCACACAACCCCCTCGAGAAGCTGGCGACCATCCCGTTCTGTTTCGCGAGCCTCTCGTTGGCCACGACCCTGCTGTAGCCTCCGCTCAAGGCAACCACCCTCACGCACTTTTTGTGCTCAATGCACTCCTTGTAAAAATTGTCAACCTCGGGAAGAGTGAGCTTCAGCATGATGAACTCCTCCTCGTTCAAAGCGTCCATGGCCTTGATCAATGCCGCCTTCAAAAGAACCTCCGCCTCGGCCTTCTCGGGCGAGTTGATGTCGATCTCTGGCTCGATGATGGGAACGAGACCGTGCGAACAGATCTGCTTTCCAACAGCAAACTGCTGGTCAACAACCGCCTGAACACCCTCCGCATTTCCCATGGAAATAACGCTGCGCATCTTGGTTCCGAAGATGCCCTTCTCCCTCCCCCTCTTGCAAAGGTCGTCCAGCCCAGGGTTGGGCTTCATGACCTGCGCACCGTTCTCCAAAGGCGCGAGTCCCTTGTCGACCTTCAAGAATGGGATGATCTGCTTGTTCTCCCACAGGAAGGTGGCGCTCCCCTTGCCCTCGATTTCCCTGTCCATGGTGTTTTCGAAAAGAATAGCACCCAGCACGCGGTCACCGCCGAAGAAAGGAGATGTGATGATCCTAGTTCGCATGTCGTGGACCTTGGTGAACATGGCTTCATCACCCTCGTACTCGTTCTCCTCAACACCGTAAACTTTCAGTGCCTTCGGGGTGGATCCTCCGCTCTATTAGAAGCGTGTTAGTAGAGGGAGAGTGATAATTGCAAAACTGCGTGCAATGCAGAAGGATACGAAGATTTGTCAAAGGCAAATAATAATTACCTGATCTAAAGCAGCTATGAAACCAGCGGCATCCTTCATTTTGATCATCTGGAGCTGTTCAATTTGAGTGGGAGACATGAGATTGTAGAGGAAGAGAACGGTAATTAGGTAAAGACACAACAGCCTTGGTTTTCGAAATTTGTGTGGCGGCAAAAAATAACTTTTGTTTTTTTTTGTGACACCAGTTGCATTTTTGAGAATTCGACACATATCCACCACCATAGACATTCATTATGAAGCTCCCTTTCTTGGCTGTCACGCTCCTACCAACTCTAGCCGCGGGATACAAGCCGGTTATTGCTCTGCATGGCATTTCCGGCTCTGCATCGAACTTTGATGGGTTTCTAGCAGAATTGGCAGAACTTCACCCAAACACAACCACGTACTCCATCCCAATGTACGAGAAGGAAGCTTCCAACACTGATCTCAACACCCAAGTGACGGAGATAGCGAAGAATATAGATGCGTGGGTTGCAGCTCATGATGAAGCGAAGGTGAGCGAGCGAAGCGAGCGAGCCTTAATTGAATTGAATTGAATTCAATTCAATTCAATTGAATTCAATTGAATACTCACCTTGAAGTGGTAATGGCTACATCCACTACCAAACTAAACTAAACTAAACTAACCCACCCAATTAATTCGTTTTGCTTTCTCATTTTAGGATGGCTGGCATCTCGTTTGCCATTCTCAAGGCGCGCTCATCTGCAGGTGCCTGACGGAGTACATGGACAGCCACAACATTCAGACCTTTGTGTCGCTTGCCGGACCCCAGCTCGGCGTATTCGACGACGCGTTCTTCTCCTTTTTCCCCGACAGCATTGCGGGTGAGCGAGCCTTTTGGAAGACGAGAAATATATGCGAGCCACTGCTAAGAACTAACCCCCCCTAATCCCACTCAATTACATTCGTTTTGCTCTCTCATTCCCCCTGCTTCATTAAAAATGCGCACAATCACGCTTCGCTCGGCGAAGGTTTCACAAAGGAAGAAATCTACCACGTGGCCTATTTAGGCGTGAGCCAGAAGGAGCTGAGCGTTGCAAACATGTGGGCCGACCCAACACACTTTGACAAGTACGTCAAGGACAACAAGTTCCTGCCCAAGTACAATGGGTTGACAAGTGATGCGGACGGAAATGCCAAGAGGAAGGAAAATTTCTTGAGGGTCAAGAAGGCGGTGTTCTTGGTGGGCGACATGGGAGCAACCACTTACGACGGGGGAATTGGCCCGTGGGAGAGCGGGGCGTGGAGTTATTACAAGGAGGGGAGTGAAACAGAATTCATTGGGATGGAGGAGAACACAGTGTACAGCGAAGATTTGTTTGGGCTCAAGAGCATGGACGACAGGGGAGATCTGGAGGTGAAAACCGTTCCCAGCATAAGCCACAACAGCTGGGTTAACGATAGCCCGACGAGGAAGGAATACGTCTTTCCCTACTTTGATTAAATTTATAACAAAAACTTTACGTTTGGAAATTGGGAAAAATTTAGTTGCGACTTTGAAGCTCAAGTTGAGATGAAAGAGCAAGTTAAAAATCTTAAAGGTGAGGTGAAAAACAACATTCTCCATTTTACAAACCAAATTTAACGAACTCATCCATCACTAGTTCACTACCCACAACGTGAATTGTAGGTTTTTTTAACGATTGCGAATACTTCATCACATAAATCATAAATCCAAATGCGAAACTTAGAGACCTGCGAGATCCATGGTAAGGAAGCGACTGGCTGCGAAAAGGCCAGCACACAGAATGCTTGTGACTATCCCGAAGCTGCTGATTTACAGTGTGATTGGGATGATGACAACAAATGTTGTCAAGATGCAGAAGAAGGAGGTCCATTCGATGGCTTTGGCTTCACAACAAACATGGATGATTTAACTCCCAGGCACATTCTTGAAGTCGCTGGCGGGATTGTTTTCGCCATGTTATTGAATGCATTCATCTTTGCTGCCGTCGAAAAGTTACAAGGCGTGTTTGATAAAGCGACAAGATTGCTGAAAGGTGGAACGAGAATCTCAGGAACTGTACTCGGTTCTGAACATTCTCGAACAACCTCCGGGGATGGGGGCCACAGAGATCGTTATTTTGTTACCTACGAGTTCCCTGCAGGGATGAACAAGGTTTATACGGTTACCAACCAAGAGCTTCACTGGTGAGTAAAACAATTTGACGAAGTAAGAACTTGGTCACCTCCTCTGAAACATTTTAACAAAAACATTTAGTGCGAGCGAACAAGATACTCGTCACCTTTACCAGGACCTGAAACAGAAACCTCCAATCACGGTACTCTACGATCCAGCCGACCCCTCCATCTGCGGCGTTGAAACTGCTCTAAAAGAAGGAATTAAGATGAAGGTCGATTGCGTCAAGAGCGTCATGTACAAAGCTGCAGCCTTTGTGACTACAATGCCTTGTCTTGGGGCTCTTATCAGCTCCGGGAATGCGATTTTGGCATTGCTCGCACTCATCCTCTCAATGATAGGAACCTTTGTTTTGAACAAAAACAGAGAGAAGTTTGCAAAGCCGCTCGCTGCGGTGATGGAACAATCCGACAAGGTTGAAAAAGTGACGATTAAAGACGACTACACTTTGTAAAATAGAAAAATACTTTTATAAACGAGTGTTTACGCCGAGTCGCCTCTCAAGAAATCTAATACCACACTTGTGGGTCCGTCTCCAGCTCCAGGCTCCTGGATGCACCGGTTCAGTAGCAGCATGCCCTCGTGGAGGGCCCCCAACTCTGCCTCATTCGCCGCCTCCCTCGTCGGCGCTTTGCACGTCTTCTTGTGCTTCTTCCACGCCGACTTCTGGCACTCGGCGCTGCAGAAGTAGCTGGTTTTGCACCGTGCGCAAGCTTTCGTTGTGGCGGTCTTACAGACGTCGCACTTGTGGGTCGGCTTCTTCAGCATGTCCTCCACCTCGACCAGCTCAGCCTTGTCGTACTTCATGTGCTTGATGAACGTGCAAGCGGTGTTGTAGGTGCCGAAGATTGACGAGTCGACGAACTGCTTGGGGAGGCGTTGTCGGAGAAGGGTGGGGTAGGGGGTGGAGGAGATGTAGGCGGGGGTGAGGCGGAGAACCTTGACAACCTCTCTGCACGCATTTTGGTTTTGAGCAAAATCAGGGAGCGTGGCTCCCTGAGGCCAGCCCTCGCCTAAAGCTGAGAGTGAAAGTGGGTGCCGATGGATCATTCGAAGAGCAAGAAACATGAGGGAGTCGCTGTATACCTGGCTCTTCATGGCAACCTCTCGAAGAAGTTCATAATTGAAGTATTTGAGCACTTCACGCACCAACTCGTCATCGTGCTCATTGATCCACTTGTGACAGTCTGCATGCGATCGTGATCTGATCCACCCAACCATCTCCTCCATCCAATAAGCCACTGGTGCGTACAAGCGGCGCATCCCCTTCCCACCCAACGAACAAGCTTCCTCGGGAGTGAGGGAGAGCAAGCCGATGATCTCAGCACAGGCTCCACTCCTACTGGTAATGTCGATGGGAGTTTTGCCTTCCTTGTCTCGTGTGGTGAGGGCCTCATAATTGTACCAAATCGACTCCACGCCCACAAAGGCAAGAATATGTGTGTGTGTCTGAGCTTTCAATGCCATCCAATGATGTGGCAGTCGTCCATGCTCATCTCTCTCCTTGTACTTTCTCACGAGCAAATCTAAGTCCCTATCTGGGTGAGTCATGGCTCTATACACAGCGGGCCAATCACGTTTCTTGAGCCACTTGTGGTGCTCGTTGTGCTCGTTGGAATGCATCAATATTTGAACGTGAACAAATCTTAAACGAGAAGGGGCGAGGATGAGAGGTGAGTTGCTGGGGCTAGGAAGGAGAATGGTTTAAATATGAGCTACGCTTGGCACCACGCTTGAGGTAAATGGTGGCAAAATAACCACCTTATTATTTCTCCACTATTGCCGCTACAGCTATAATATAGCACCAGCTTGCTCTTTGACCCTATATTCTCCCACTAGCCAGAATACACCCATCGGCCCTCGTCCCACCTCCACGTCCAATCTCAATTTAGTCTGTGAAGATGGACGAACAGCTCCTCCACGGGCATAATCATGATGTGCGTTGCGTTTCGTTACTCCGCAACGGTCAGGTAGCATCAGGTAGTTATGACGGGTCAATCATCATCCACTCGACCAGCTCCAACAAGGTAGAATATCAAGCAGAAAATGTTTTTGCCTATGGTGTCAGTGGTCTTTGCTATCTTCTGGATGGCTCACTTGTGGCTTGTGGCAATGATGGTATTGGGGGTAATGGCTTGAAGGTATTCAGCCCTTCCCTCGAGTTGGTCCAGACCTTGGTGGGACACAATGGTTATGTTTATTGCGTCACCGTCTCTCCATCAGGCTCCCACTTTGCTTCTGGTGGTGATGATGAGAAGGTGATGATTTGGTCGGAGTCGGGGGAGGGTGGCGAGTGGGCGAGAGTGCAAGTACTAGAGGATCACACGAGTTCAATTTGGGCAGTGTGCTTCTCCCCCGACGGCAAGCAGCTGGCTACTGGAAGTGACGACAAGCTCATCAAGACCTACAGCTTCAACGAGGGAAGTGCCATCTTAGCGCACACGTTGGTGGGCCACACCCACTAGGTCAAGTCCCTCTCGTTCTCTCCCGACTGCAAACTCCTTTGCTCGGGAAGTGGCGATAGATCCATCAAATTTTGGAACCCTGCCGATGGAAGCTTGGTGAAGAGCATCGACCAGGCTCACACCTCTTACGTCTCTAGCGTCTCATACTCCCCCAACGGGCGTATTCTTGTGAGTGCTGGTGCCGACAACACGATGAAGATCTGGGATGCTGAGACTTTCGAGCTCAAGCACACGTTTGAGCAGGAATTCCACACCTTCCAGCTCACAATCACGGCCGATTCCAACTTCATTGTTTCGGCCAACAGCAACAGCACGGTTAGATTCACCCCCTGCCGAGAGTACCACCTCACGGGCCTCACCCCGATCCTAAATCTCATTCTCCACATTGTCTACAAGTGGGAATTTGTGTCGTTTTTGGAGCCAAACGAAAACACCTCAACCCTTGAGAAAGTCGTGAGGCTACTCGGCGAGTGCGTGCACAACGGCGGCTACAACGTCACCTCCGAGATCCTCTCCTTCCTCTCCCCAGCCCACCTCCCAGTCCAAATCACCCCAACCAGGTGGACATTTAAAAAATTAAATTAAGGGGACGAAGATTTAAGAATTCTTTAACTTTAACTACAACACACTTCGTTAATTTTATTAATGATTAATGGTGCCCACCGTCAAGCACGAGTTTGAGCTCGCCCTTCAGTTGCTCTACTTTCAACCCATTGCCTCGTTGCACTCGAACCTTCTCCACCTCATCATGAGCCAAATCGGTGAGAATCTCGTTGTAGCAGCTCACAGCCTCGTCCACAGCCTCCGTCGCAGCCGCAACGTCCTCGTCAAAGTACGTCGTCTCCGCGGAGTCCTCCGCGTCGTCTATGCAAAGTCTCGCCTCGACGAAGAGATCTTGAAAGTCGTCCAGGCGCTTGTGGAGAGCTTTCTCCCCGGAAATTTTATTACGAGCGGAGGAGAAATTCCTTGTTATAGTTGCTGTGGTGGTGGTGGTTTTGATGGACAGCGTTGGTGCTGCAAGCGGGATTCCTTTTGTCGCGAATTGGTGTTGTGAAATGTGTGATGGGGAAGCAGCGGAGTGTCTCCAAACTCTAGCTGCCTGACCTAACCGCAAGATATTTGCGCGCATGATGTTTTGGAGACAAGAACTGTATGTTTTAAGTGTGCTTGAACTTTTATACTCCGACCATATCCAAAACATAAAAACAATCGGAAGCAAGCCGTTCCGTTTGCTTACGTTATTTGCTTCTCAACCATCTCGTTGCAGTGTAAGCCCCTACCCAACTAAATTCCAACCCTCTCCCTCTATTCTGTATCGCTGAAATTGCTGAGTGGTCAATGACTTTCTCATTTGCTCCTGCCCTGGCCTTGGCCGTGGCCATGAGCGTCGTGACCTCCTTCACCACCAGTCCCATCCGCCACTACCGATCACCATCATCACCGATAAATATGAATATAAATAAGAATAAGAATAAGATTGGACGACCCCCAATCACACCTGGCAGCTCCTTCCTACGACCACGACTAAAACTAAGGAGCAGCGACAGCGACAGCGACAGCAACAGCGACAGCAACACCCCCCCACCACCACCACCACCACAAACCAACCCCGAGGTCCAACGCCTCCTAGCCCAGGCCTCCGCCCTCCGCTCCCAAGCCGCAACTTTGGAGTCCGAGCAGGCCGCCGCCTCCCTGGCCTTGTTAACCTCCGCCTTCTCCTCCTTCGACACCGACAACTCGGGGGGCGTGGACCTCTCCGAGCTCCGCCTCGGGCTGAACAAGGCGTTCAAGACGAGCTTCCCCCCCGGGCGGGTCGAGCAGCTCATGAGGGCTCTGGACGGGGGCGAGAAAGGGGAGCTGACGATCGGGGAGTTCCAGACCCCGAGGAGGATGAAGGCCAAGCTCGAGGAGATTATCAGGGAGGAGAAGGAAAAGGCGAACGAGATGAGCCGAAGGGCGCTGGAGGAGGAGGAGAGGGCCAAGTTTGAGGTGGCGAGGTTGGAGGTGAGTCATTTATTTTTTTAAACCTTTAGCTTTTTGCCATAGCTGCTGAAGCTGTTGTTATTTAGTTATTTAAACTGAATCGAAATACCCCACACACCACATACTCACACACAAAACAAACTCCCCCCCCCCCCCCCTTAGTTCCTCAACGACGACCCCCCAACAACGACGGACAAGGCCCTGAGCGTTCTCCCGTACCTGCTGCCACTCCTCGACGGCCTGGCATACGGTCGTTTCCTCCTCGACAGCAGCTCCGCCCAGGGCAACCCCTTCGTCCAGGGCATCGCCCTGATCTACGTCCTCTACAGGTCCATCCCCCTGAGCGGCTTCCTGGCCTTTTTCACCCTCTCCTTCCTCTCCGGAAACCCAAAGATCAACCGCCTCGTAAGGTTCAACCTCCAGCAGGCGATCTTCGTCGACATTGCGCTCATCATTCCTGGGATTCTAGGATCGCTGGCCAACGCGGTGCTTCCTGCTGGGACCATTCCTGCCGGGATAGGTGAGACGAGCGAAGAAGAAGCGTCTTTCTGGTCATGAATGTTTTTCTGTGCAGTGTTTGTGTTTGTAGTGTTTTTTTTTTTTTTAGTTTTCAACAACTGCCGCCCTGATCCTGATCCTGATCCTGATCTAGACCGTCCCTGGACAACCCCCCTCTCACAAGACGAATTTTTGCCTTTTTTTTTCACTACACTAAACAAATCTTCGCAATCTTTTTTTTAATTTTCACCCAACTCGACTTTATAGGGGAGGGGGTCACGGACGTTACGTTCGTTGCGCTCATGGGCGTGCTGGCGTACTGCGCTGTTAGCAGCGTTGTGTTTGGGAAGGAGGTGAGCTTCATTCCGTCCAGTTCCGTGCGAAATTTTCCATTCATGAGAAAAACCTACTCAAACTCAACTAGTTCTAACTCGTCTATTTCTATTTTTGCTCGCTCACCTGCTCTCAATCGTTTCGTTTAAAATGGCGCACAATCTCGCATATTTCGCCTCGCGCGAAATAGCCTGGAGCGCTGCCGATTATCAGCGAGAAGGTTAGGGAGCGGATGCCTACCATCGAAATGTTCGATGATAAGGGGCAGTTTCTGCCGCCTAGCATGAGGAAGGAGGAGATTGAACGGAGGGAGAAGGAGATTGAGGAGGAGGGGTTTATCATGAAGGGGAAGGGGAAGGGGAAGGATGGTGAGAAGAAGGGCGATAAGGATTGATAAACTAGGGGATTTTTTATACTTATTATATGCTATTAGCATACAGGCAACTCCTGCAATTCGAACTTTCCGTCCACCATTTCAAATGAACAAGACTTCAATTCACAATTTTCAAATTTCCCATCTAAATCACTACTCACTAGAAAGTTACCATCAATCATCTTTTTAAATAACCCTCCATGAGCAACCACAGCAATATTCTCCTCCTCCCTCTCCCAAAGAAAACTCAAAGCTCGATTAACCCTTGCTCGAACAGACTCGTCCTCCTCTAATATTTCCGCTTGCCAGAGCACGTCCTCGTCGGTCAGCACCATGCTCGTGTCGAAAGTCGGATAACGGTTGTTTAATTCAGCTCTTGTTCGCCGCTTTCCGTTTAGTAGCCAGCCGTTTATTTCGCGCAAGTCCTCAAGTACCATTCGAGTTGATGAAGTTGGTGTTGGCGATGGTGTTGGCGATGGTGTTGGCGATGGTGGGAAGACGAGGTTCGCCGTGTCGATAGCTCGTGATAGGGGGGAGGTGACGATCAGATCGAGGGAGGTGGCGATCGCCTTGGAGCGAGCGAGGGAGCCGGCTGTCGTCGCCTGGGACACGCCGGAAACGGTTAGGGGGGCATCGAAGAAGTCGTCGACCTTCATCTGAGCCAGGAAGGCCTCGAAGGTGCAGCCTGCAGCTTTCATCGGCTCAGCGTTTATGTTGTGCAAGGCTTGGCCATGGCGGAGAAAGTGTAAGACCTTCATGTCTAATCGTCTATGAGCCTGGGTGATTCTAAGTTTTATCGAAATTCATAAACACATATGCTATGCTACATATATAGCATAATCCTTAATCCACAAGGAAACAAGAACCGAATATATTCGCGAGCGACAGGTCAACAACAAAATTTCAAACCACAAAGCCAGGACCCAATATGGCAACCAATGAGCACCACGAGTGGCTCAAGAAGCGTGATTGCCCCGCTCCGTATGGAGCCATGTTTGGGTGGATCAAATCACGATCGTATGCAGACTGCCACAAGTTCATCGATGAGCACGATGACGAGCTGGTGCGTGAAGTGCTCAAATTCAGCAATTCTGGTCTTCTTCTACATGTTGCTCAGCAGAGCCAGGTATACAGCGACTCCCTCGTGTTTCTTGCTCTTCGAATGATCCATCGGCACCCACCTTCTCTTACTACCAGAGATTCTCTTGGTCAGCTAATTGTTCAATATGCTGAGCACCCCAAATTCAATGCGTGCAGAGAGATCCGAAACGTCCTCCGACTCACCCCCAAGTACATCTCCTCCACCCCCTTCCCCACCCTCCTCCGACAACACCTCCCCAAGCAGTTCGTCGACGTAGAGATCTTCGGCACCTACAACACCGCTTGCACCTTCATCAAGCACATGAAGTACGACAAGGCTGAGCTGGTCGAGGTGGAAGACGTGCTGAAGAAGCCGACCCACAAGTGCGACGTCTGTAAGACCGCCACAACGAAAGCTTGCGCACGGTGCAAAACCAGCTACTTCTGCTGCGCCGAGTGCCAGAAGTCGGCGTGGAAGAAGCACAAGAAGGTTTGCAAGGCGCCGACGAGGCCACCATCGAGTGAGGCAGAATTACGGGTTTTGCATGAGGGTATGCTGCTATTGAACCGGTGCATCCAGGAGCCTGGAGCTGGAGACGGACCCACAAGTGTGGTTTTAGATTTCTTGAGAGACTGCGGAGTGCCAACAATAAAATGATTCTATGGCGGTAAGCCAATCGAGGAAGGCCACACGTTGTCCGACTAAATTTTCTTGGTGAAATAAGTTTGGATAAATACGACGGCGCGAATAGACTGATCACAACCCACTAACAACCCCCTCCCCCAACATCTCCCCCAACCACCCCCACCTAAAGAGCTCTCAGAGGGGGAGATAAGGGCAGGGGGGAAAAAAGCTCAAAAAAAGATTTTCGGTCACCTCACTCCGGCGCGCGAAAAACTACTTTCAAAGTACAAAATCAACAAGTTCCCCTCCCCTCCACCATCTCTAACTATGAATTCCCTTGCTCTGTCATCAGTCTCGTTCCTCATGTCCTCCTTAACCGTCCGAGTCTGCACCGACAAGCAAACTCTCAAGATTATTTCGTCTGGCACCTTCCTCGTGCACCGTCACAACCTCCGGGTGCTTAGGCCCATGCGGAGCCGGACCGATCATACGTCGAAATCAAAGACCCCAGCGGTAACCGCGTGAAGGACTCCAGGCCAGGCAACAATTACTATCTGTGGGAACGGCTCCAAGGACAACATGGTGCAGGAGAACGGATTTGTGAGCCTTTCAAAAAGAAGTGGTGAAGAAGCAAGTAAAAAATCGAAAACGAAAATGATTTGTCGACGTTTAAATGCCATACCATTCCATATTTAATTTAATCATCAGCAACGCTGCTAGTCGTCGACGCCACGCTGCTCGCGATGCTGCTCGTCCAACTGCTCTCCACACTTCCGCTTCTAGAATCAGAACTATTATTATCCGAGGAAGTAGTGTCACCGCTGCTTCCACTTCCTTTACTGGTGGATTTCAAATCGAGCTGTTTGTCGTTGTGAGATATTTTTGTCCCCTTCTTCTTCTTCTTCTTCTTCTTCATCATCTTCCCAGCGCTCCTTTTCCTGCTACCATACATAACCACCGAGAAGCAGACGTACAGGAACAGAAACGAGAAACCACCCACATCTCTTACAATGTACTCGCTCTCGCTACAGGGGGGGTAATTTTGCCCGACCAAGAATCGTTGATCTTCGAGCGCCAACACGATCGGGATTTGGCCCATCAACCCCAGGCAGTAGAACAAAACAACGAAGGTGAGGCCTCCAAACATCAGCTTCATGTACCTCTGCAACACAATAATTATTTGCTTCGAGGACTCAGAAACTCCGGCGTCTATTCGAAGATCCCGAATCAACGCGCCACTGGACATCTTGGCATCTAGCGTATACAACGCCAAGCCAATCATGTTGATGCCGATCTGAACAATTCCTCCGTAGCTACTCTTAGTCGTCTTCTCACTTCCGCTCAACCACCAGGGTAACGTCCCGAAAGCCTCAAAAATATCCAACAACGAAATAACAATGTTCGCAACCACGAACACACACACGCTAACCCAGAATTGTTTTCGCCGCATACGCTTGTAAAAACGCGCTTCTTTCGGCGAGGATCGCGTCATTTGCAAGGTCACCGACCACCCCTCAACCAGAGTCATCGCCATGGTGAAATACAAGACATTCACAAATCCGCTAAGCAAAACCTCCACCTTGTATGAGTAGATATCGCTGAAGCCTCTGAAGTCGATCCCTCGCAGCGAGAGGAAGAAGCCGCACGCAAATTTCATAACCAAGATCCTATCGAGGGAGTCCAATTTGAGTTTTTTGAATCTCTCCATGCAGTAGAAGTTTACATGTAGCAGATCGATCACGAACCCGATCAATATGATGAAGTAGCTCATCATTCTTTTTTGGGCCACTATGGCACGTGCGAGCGAAGCGATGCGGGAGGAAATGTTGGTCGGTGTTAGCGATTCAGCTCGAGTTTGGAGCCTATCGTTTGGTATTCCTTCCTTCAGATCATACCATACACTCGCTCCGCTTCTTTGTGTCGCTCCGCTTCGCACCTGCTTGTGGAAAGAGATCCCCGATGAGTACATTGTCTTGACACGTGTATAGCCTCCCATTAAGATTTCCGTAGAAGATTGGATATTCACATGCAACAGGAAACTGAGTAGAATATTCGAAAGTTGAGCAGTTTTGGTTTAACGATTGTTGGTAGGCTGCCTCTTCTTCCATAACAATGGGGCGGCAGAAAACCCTGATATGAATTGGACTGGGGCACCGAGGATGGCGATTTTTTTTGCGGACATTTGCGGACACATCAACATCACAAGTGATATAAATTTAAAACTTAAATTTATTGGTGGTTTTCGACTAATTGAAGGTATTAGCCCTTCGAGTTGGTCCAGACCTATCGTTTCTCCAGGAGGCTACATTGTTTTCAATTATAAAGATGGGGGGAGAGATGATTTGTGAGAGAGCAAAAAAAATCATCAAATCCGTCAAGTTCTACCGCTTTCAACTACGAGCGCTCGCGGGTCAATCATCATCCACTCGACCAGCTCCAACAAGGTCGAATATCGAGCTGACAAAGTTTTTGCCAATGGTGTCCAAGGTCTTTGCTATCTTCCGACTGGCTCACTTGTGGCTTGTGGCTATGGTAATCAGGGTGGCGGCTTGAAGGTATTCATTCAGCCCTTCCCTCGAGTTGGTCCAGACCTTGGTGGGACACACTAGTGCTGTTTTGTGCGTCACCGTCTCTCCATCAGGCTCCCACCTTGCTTCTGGTGGTGGAAATGATAAGAAGTTGATCATTTGGTCGGATCCGGGGGAGGGTGGCGAGTTGGCGAGAGTGCAAGTGCTTGAGGATCACACGAGTGATATTGAAGCAGTGTTGCTTCTCCCCCGACGGCAAGCAGCTGGCTACTGGAAGCATCGACAAGCTCATCAAACTCTACAACTTCAACGAGGGAAATGCCATCTTAGCGCGCACGCTGGAGGGCCACACCAACCAACTACATTTTTTGACGAATTGATCAAATTTTGGAACCTGCCGATCGATCTCCTTCCTATCCCCGGTCCACCTCCCCGTCCAGATCACCACCCCCACTCGATGGCCAAAAATTGTGTTGTGTATAAATAGGTTTTCATTAGTTTTGCACGGATTGTTTAGCAATTTGGTCATTTTTCCAATCATTTTTCCAAGATATTTTTCAAGAAGCCCGCCTGAGCCCCAGACTCTCTCGCCTTTCTCCAATCATCCCAATGGATGCTCATCACGGTGAAATTTAGTTTCCCCAGCAGCCTCAGTTTGAACTTCGTTGTGCCGCTCTCGACATCTAGTCCGTTGCATCGCAAGTAGTGGCTCGGTCCGTTGAACTCAAGGACAACTTTCTTGTTCTCCTTCTTGATGGAAATTACGAAGTCGACGTTGAGTATGGTGGAGGTGTCGAAGTTAACGTCGCATTTCTCGAACGGTGAGACCTCCATTTCGTGGTCGATGTTTAGCTCTTTCAGAGTGTCGGAAACTAGGTTTTGTGCTGCGCCGAAAAATGTTAGTTTAGTGGCTTCGTATTCTCATCTCATCTCTTCGTCAAGGCTCGCTCGCTCGCAGTATTTCGCTCGCTCACCTCGTGACACGTTTACGTCTGATGTTACCGCGGTTGCCTCAATTTGGCCTTTCAGAGCTTCAGGCATCGCCTCCAGCCCCAAATCCTTCGCTCCCTCGATCTGAGCTGCGGCATAAAAGATCCCGAGCTGTCGACAGTCCTCGTTATTGAACTTCAGCCGACCGTCGCACACCCTCTTCCACAGTCCCCCCACCAAGCCCTTCCCCTCGTCCACGTATCCCGCAATCGCGAAGGACCACAGTGAACTCGCAAGCTGCGCCGATCGAAGCAACGAAAATTAGTGGGTTAGTTAAGCCTTATTGGATGTGGCCGTCTGCAGCCATTTCCGCTCGTTCACTCACTCACTCACTCACTCACTCACCTCCTGCTCGTTTCCGTCTCTAAGGTATCGTTCGTGCACAGCCGACGACGCCGCCACCGCCTCGAAGAAAACGCTGGCATTGTACCCGGCTGTCGCAAACGCCCAAAGCAAGTTGCTCAGCTCCTGCACGTTGCCACTTATGACAATTAGTCCGTGCTGATCCGCTACGGATTCGAAAAGGGTTTCGGCCTTGTGCCCGGCCGTCGCAAACGCCCACGTAATGTTGCTCAGCTCCTGCACGTTGCTACTTTCGGTGATTCGCCTGTGCTGACCCGCAACCGCCTCGAACAACACGTCGGCCCTGTGCCCGGCCTTCGTAAACGCCCAGGAAATATTACACAAGTGCTGCACGTCGCCACTTCGAACGATTCGCTTGTGGTCAGCCGCAACCACCTTGAACAACCCGTCGGCCTTGTAACCCAGCTTGGCAAACGCCCAGCAGATGTTGCTCAGATGCTGCGCCGAGCGGAATAAAATATTAATATTAAACAACCAAGCGTACGGTGTTGCTGGCTCGCTTCGCTCGCGGCTCACTCACCTGCACGTCGCCACTTGCGATGATTCGCTTGTGCTGATCCGCCACCTCCTCGAAAAATCCCGCGGCCTTGTAATCCAACTTGGCGAACGCCCAAGAGATGTTGCTCATTGCCTGCACGTCGCCACTTGCACTGATTCGCTTGCACTCCTTTGAAACTGCGTCGAAAAGCACATTGCAACTGGCCTTGCAACCGAGTTTGGCAAACGCCCAACAGATGTTGCTCAGATGCTGCACGTCGCCCGTTTTAATGATTCGCTCGTGCTGACCAGCTATGGATTCGAAAAAGAGTTCGGCCTTGCAATCGAGTTTGGCAAACGCCCAAGAGATGTTGCTCAGATGCTGCACTTGGCCCTGCGCGCGGAGTGGGTATATGAAAATAAGATTTTTAAGTTAGTTGTCTCTCGTCGCTTGGCTTGGCTTGGCTTGGCTTGGCTTGGCTTGGCTTGGCTTGGCTTGGCTTGGCTTGGCTTGGCTTGGCTTGGCTTGGCTCGCTGCTCACCTGCTTGGAGATTTTCTTGTGCTCCTTCGCAACCGCCGAGAAGAGAATCTCCGATTTACAGCCCAGCTTGCCAAATGCCCAGATAATGTTGCTCAGATGCTGGGGCTCGCCACTTGCGAGAATTTTCTTGTGCTGCCCCGCAACCGCCTCGAAAAGGGTTTCGGCCTTGCAGAGCAACTTGGCGAACGCCCAACAGATGTTGCTCATCGTCTGCACTTCGACACTTGAGGTGATTCGCCTGTACTCACCCGCAATTGTGGAGAAGAGATCCTCCGATTTAATTCCGACGGTCGCAAACGCCCAAACAATATTGCTCAAATGCTGCGGGTCGCCTTCTTTGCAGATTCTATGGCGGAGCTGCGTTGGTGTTTGTTGGTTGGGTTGGGTGAAGGGTTAAATTTAAATTTAATTTATTTAGTAATTGTGCTTCGCGCTCGCTCACTCACCTTCACAATCTCATCGAAAAACTCATGGTTGGCGATCTTCAGCTTTCCGAAAAAATGCGTGATGGTTGCTATTGCTCGCACATCGAACCAGTCCGGGTTGAATTTGAGCTTGTCAATTGTATTCCTCATAAGGAGTTGGAACCTTTCATCCGTTTGGAGTTTACCAATGTTCGATTGGCCCTTCACAGCTTGTTTCAGCACTCCGTAGATGTTTGCGAGGTGAATGGGGTTGATGGTGTCTGCGTTGTATGCGTAAAGGGTGAGGACGCCAGGCACATCATTTTGCCTCTTCATCTCGGTGATTTGGTTGGTGAACTTTCGGCTGCTTTCACTCATCTGGATTTGAGCTCCGGAGTGATTTTTTGGATTGGTTTGTTTGTGTTGGGGCATGGGCATGCTTTTGTTGCTGATGTTGTTGTTGTTCATGTTGTTGTTATTGTTGTTGTTGTAGTTGTTGAAGTTGTTGTTGCTGTTGCTGTTGTTGTTGTTGTTGTTTTGGTTGAAATTGTTGTTGTTATTCATGTTGTTGTTCATGTTGTTGTTGCTGTTGTTGTTCATGTTGTTGTTCATGTTGTTGTTCATGTTGTTGTTGCTGTTGTTGTTGTTCATGTTGTTGTTCATGTTGTTGTTCATGTTGTTGTTGCTGTTGTTGTTGCTGTTGCTGTTGCTGTTGTTGTTGTTGTTGCTGCTGTAGTTGTTGTTGCTGTTGTTGTTCATGTTGTTGTTCATGTTGTTGTTGTTGTTGTTGTTGTTCATGTTGTTGTTGTTGTTGTTGTTGTTGTTGTTTCCTTGGTTTTGCTGGTAGTTCTGCTGACCATGAAGCTGGTAGTCTTGCTGGGGAGGCTGCTGCTGCTGGTAGTCCTGCTGGGGAGGCTGCTGCTGGTAGTCCTGCGGGGGAGGCTGCTGGTGGTAGTCCTGCGGGGGAGGCTGCTGGTAGTTCTGCTGCTCCTGCTGGGGAGGCTGCTGCATTGGTGGTGATGCCACCAAAGGAGGTGGTTGCTGCTGCTGCTGGTAGTCTACTTGGTGAGGCTGCTGTTGGTAGTCCTGCGGGGGAGGCTGCTGGTAGTTCTGCTGCTCATGCTGGGAAGGCTGCATGGGTGGCTGCGGCTGTAGCTGGGGAGGAAGCCCATTGTAGTTGTTCGTGACATTGGGATTATCATATCGAGGACGTTTAGCCGATCTATCCTCCTGGTCCCTAAAGTCGCCGGGGTTACCGTAATTGGACTGCATCTAATTTAATTGCGCTGGTTGTTTTAAAGTTGTGCAAATTTCAACCTCTGATTTTTACAGGGCCCGATCAGACTATGAGATTTCTATGTCTTTATAATTTCCACGGTTCACAGAGACAATGGAAAATGTGCAGCAGCACCACCACCACGAGTTGATCAAGAAGCGTGATTGGCCCGCGGTAGAGGATGCCATGCTTGCCCATGATCGGGACTTAGATTTGCTTGTGAGAAAGTACAAGGAGAGAGATGAGCATGGACGACTGCCACATCATTGGATGGCAGCGAAAGCTCAGACACACACACATGCTCTTGCCTTTGTGGGCGTGCGGTCGATTTGCTACAATCCAGAGGCCCTCACCACACGAGACAATAAAGGCGAAACTCCCATCGACATTGCCAGTAGGAGTGGAGCCTGTGCTGAGATCATCGGCTTGCTCTCCCTCACTCCCGAGGAAGCTTGTTCGTTGGGTGAGAAGGAGATGCGCCGCTTGTACGCACCAGTGGCTTATTGGTGGGATGAGATTACTTTGTGGATCAGATCACGATCGTATGCAGACTGCCACAAGTTCATCAATGAGCACGATGACGAGTTGGTGCGTGAAGTGCTCAAATACTTCAATTCTGATCTTCTTCGAGGTATTGCTTGCAATAGCCAGGTATACAGCGACTCTCTCGTGTTTCTTGCTCTTCGAATGATCCATCGGCACCCACTTTCTCTTAATGCTACTCAGCACCAAAGCTACACGTCCCTTCAGGCAGCTGAGCACCCCCAATTCAATGCGTGCAGAGAGATCCGAAACGTCCTCCGCCTCACCCCCAAGTACATCTCCTCCACCCCCTTCCCCACCCTCCTCCGACAACACCTCCCCAAGCAGTTCGTCGACGTAGAGATCTTCGGCACCTACAACACCGCTTGCACCTTCATCAAGCACATGAAGTACGACAAGGCTGAGCTGAACGAGGTGGAGGACATGCTGATGAAGCCGACCCACAAGTGCGACGTCTGTAAGACCGCCACAACGAAAGCTTGCGCACGGTGCAAAACCAGCTACTTCTGCAGCGCCGAGTGCCAGAAGTCGGCTTGGAAGAAGCACAAGAAGACGTGCAAAGCGCCGATTAGGGAGGCGGCGAATGAGGCAGAGTTGCGGGCCCTCCACGAGGGCATGCTGCTACTGAACCGGTGCATCCAGGAGCCTGGAGCTGGAGACGGACCCACAAGTGTGGTGTTAGATTTCTTGAGTAGCGATGCTGCATAAGCTGAAGGTTTTGTTATAAAAATATATGGTCGGTTATAAATATTTACATGGAATTGTATTTATTGGTTTTTGATTTCCACCTGGTCGGGGTAATCTGAACTGGGAGGTGGGCTGGACTCAGAAAGCTCAAAATCTCGCTCGCGACATTGTAGCCGCCGTTGTGCACGCACTCGCCGAGAAGTCTAATTGTGTGAGCATATCCTGAGGCGTTATCGGTGTGCGTCGGAAACGACACAAATTCCCACTTGTAGACGATGTGAAGCAGCAAGTTGAGGATGTCGTTCAGGCATGTGAGGTGGTACTCTCGGCAGGGGGTGATTCTAACCGTGTGGTCTTCGTTGGCCGAAACAATGAAGTTGGAATCGGCCGTGATGGTGAGCTGGTTGGTGTTGTATTCCTGCTCCATCGTATGCTTGAGCTCGAAAGTCTCAGCGTCCCAGATCTTCATCGTAATGTCGTAACCGGCACTCACAAGAACACGCCCGTTGGGGGAGTATGAGACGCAATTGATCCTGTTTGAATGTGCCTGGTCGATGCTCTTCACCAAGCTTCCATCGGCAGGGTTCCAAAATTTGACGGATTTGTCCCAGCTTCCGGAGCAAAGGGTGGTGGAGTCGGGAGAGAACGAGAGGTGCCAAATGTAGTTGGTGTGGCCCTCCAGCGTGTGCGCTAAGATGGCATTTCCATTCCCGTCGTTGAAGCTGTAGACCTTGACGGATTTGTCCTTGCTCCCAGTTGCCAGCTGCTTGCCGTCAGGGGAGAAACACAATGCACATATCACATGGGAGTGATCGTCGAGCACTTGCACTCTTGCCCACTTGCCCCCCTCCCCCGACACATCATCGTCATCATCCGACCAAATCATCACCTCCCCATCTCCATCACCGGAAACAATGTGGTGGCCTCCAGGGGAGACGATGATGCAAAAAGCACAACAATTGTGGTCTGCCAAGGTTTGGACCAGCTCGAGGAAAGGGCTAAATACCTTCAAGTTGCATCTACTGTACGTATTGCCAACACTCACAAGTCCCGAGTTAGGAAGGAACTTTAAATCAGTCACTCCGCCTGGAAAAACATTGTCAGCTCGATATTCTATTTTGCCGGTTTCCATTGAGTAGATGATAATTGTGGCTTTGTCTTCATACGACCAGCTGCCACATGCCACATGAGTGCCGTCCTTTGACAAATCTAAGCAAGTAACAGAATCAGAATCTGAGTTATTATCTCCAAGTAGAATTCTTTCCATGAAGAGATGTGGTTGATGTAGTAAACCAACAGAATCCAGATTAAATGATCTGGAAGTTTATTTATATTGGAGGGAGTGTGCCAAAGATTAACTGGTTTTGTTATTTTTAGTGTGGTGGTACAGTGAAACTAGGAAGTGAAAATTAAAAAGTTTTTGAAAAATTAAAATTATTCGCGGGAAGTGTAATAACAAAATACTGGACATACACGTATCCAACTCGACTCCAACTCTAACTCAACTCCCCCTTCCTGATGAAATTCAATCCTCCTCCTTCATTGCCATCAATCTCCACCATCATCACCCTTCCCATGTTCACGACCCTTCTAACTTTCCTTCTCCACATTTCCACCCTCCAAAATGCCTTTGTCTGGGACGACCGTGCCGCGGTTCTCCAAAACCCAGACGCAATCCGCACCCGCCCTATATCCCAAACGTTTACCCACGACTTCTGGGGCCAGAACATTCGAGCAATCGACTCGCACAAGTCGTACCGGCCTCTGTCAGTGCTGAGCTTTAGACTTAACAACTTTCTGAACGGGTTGAACCCTGTTGGTTATCACGCCGGGAACGTTCTCCTGCACTGTCTCGTGACGTACGTGTTCAGTTTGTTTGTGCTGCGAATATTCAAAGCAAGCAACAACAACAACAACAACAACAACAACAACAACAACAACAACAACAACAACAACAACAACAACAAAAACCAATCATCACTTTCGTGGACGCCCCCCATTATAGCGGCAGTTCTGTTTGCTATCCACCCGATCCACACCGAGCCCATTTCCTGCATCGTGGGGCGCAGCGACCTCCTCTGCGGGCTGTGCTACTTGCTGGCGATATACCTCTACGTGTGCGTGCCGAAAAAAAATGGTCTGGTTGGGGCATTTGTCCTTGGGGTGCTGGCGAGCATGGCTAAGGAGGTGGGGGTAACCGTGTTTGGGGTGTTTGTGAGTTACGAGATTATAGTGGCCGTGTGCGAGGAATCACCCATGCCCAAAACTATTACAGTAATGGAGGCGTTCAGAAGGATTCCTCGGCACTTTAGATCAGTCCCAATAAAAACCGCATTCTCCCTCCTCGCCCCACTACTTATAACTCTGTTCCACCTCTCACTCCACGGTGAGCACTCCACGTACAAGTGGTCCGTCCTAGAAAATGACATCTCACTTCTCCCGTCCCCCACCTCCCGGGCCCTGAGCTATATGCACGTGCACTCCATTTACCTGTGGAAGCTCCTCTTTCCCTTTTTCCTGTGCTACGACTACGGCTGGGCGTGCATTTCCCCCGTGCTGTCCTTCGCAGACTACAGGAACGTCACCTCCCTTGTCGCGTACTCCTCGGTGCTCTTCACGGCCTACTACGGCGCCACGAGGAGGGAGGCGCCGGTTCTCTGGGCTGGGGCTCTCACCATCGTGCCCTTCCTCCCAGCGAGCAATGTTCTGTTTCCTGTCGGGACGATTGTCGGAGAGAGGTTGCTGTATTTGCCGAGGTGAGCGAGCGAAGCGAGCGAGCCTTTCGTTTTGTTCTGTGTTTTGGACCACCTCTGAACCATCGCTTTGCACAAAAATATGCGCTTGGCCGAAAGCGCCACCGTCTCCAATTCTGAGTGTCTGTCTGAAGGCGTTATGCGTCGAGGCTGGTTGGATAGTGATTCGTCTTTTTTGCGTTTTTTAGAAATTTTTTTTAACATTGAATTGCAGATGGCGTGTTTCGGACCGTCCCTGAACAATTCCCTTGCAAAAAAAGATGCGCCTGGCCAAACCCGCCACCGTGTCCAATTTTGAGCGTCATATGACGCTATGCGTTGGAGTTACGGCCGATACATGAAGATCTGCATTTTTTTGCGTTTTTTTTAGGCCACTTCTAAATTAACCATATCATGCGCCTCGCTTCGCTCGGCGCAGCATGGGTTTCTGCGTGGGGGTTGGCCACGTAGTTGGGGGGGTGTTGTTGGAAATGGGGAAGGAGGCGGGAAAAGAGAAGAAAGGAAAGTCAAAGACGAAAAACAACAACAAACACAAATACAAGCACAAATACAAATATGCAAAGCTTGCAATCCAAACTGTCGGAGCGATGATGTGCTGCAAGACGTTCGTGAGGTGCTTCGAGTGGAGGAGTGAGCGGAGCCTATTCGAATCGGCCTTGACAGTTTGCCCGAGCTCCTTGAAGGTTTTGAACAACTTGGCCCTCGTTCTGCTCGACAATTCTACAGCTCGCTGGGCAGGCGAGCTCCTCGACAAGGCCCTCCTCCTGCACCCGAACTACCCCTCCGCCCTCTTTAACAAGGGCCTGGTCCACCACCTATACGGCGAGGACCTGCTGGCGATTGAAATGTTCGAGAAGAGCCTTTTCTACGAGATGCACCAGCCCAAGACCCGCGCCTACCTCTCCCAGTCCAAAATGAGCCTGGGCTTCGAGTTGCAGCGGCTGAACCGCCACGAGGAAGCATACAGTTTGCTCGAGCAGTCGCTGGTCATGGCGGACGCGGCCATCTTCCAGGTGAGTGAGCGAAGTGAGAATAAGGAATAAGCAATAAGGTACAAATACGAGAAAACGACAATTAACAAAACACAAAAAAACACACAAAACACAAAACAAAAAGGGCTGCGACCTTCCGCTGGTGTTCCACGTCAGGTGCGCCGTTGGGCACGACGTGGGGGTGGAGGGGGAGGAGTCCCTCAAGTACTGCGAGAAGGCGATCGACCTAAACGACGAAAGGGTTGCGAAGGGCCAGACGAATGAGCAGATCAAGGCGGAGAATACCTACAATGCTGCGGCTTTGATACTCAACAAGATGGACAGAAAGGAGGACGCCATTGGTATGTACAAGACGGGCTTGGAGGTCAATCCAGAGTGCTTCGAGTTGCTGGTCAACGCGGGGGGGCTGTATACGGATATCCGGGAGGACGAGAAGGTCATTCAGTTTTACAACAGGTGTGAAGCGAAGCGAGCGAAGCGAGCGTGCTTTGATGAAGACGAGCATACTCGCGATAAATCCCGCGAAATGGCTACAGCCATAATGGCTACATCCACTACTAAACTAACATTATTCCACTCAAATCTTTTTGACTCGCTTCACTCATTTTGCTCTTGCTTCCATTAAAAATGCACCTCGCTTCGCTCGGTGTAGGGCCATCAAAATCCAACCAAATAGCCCCGCCTTGATCGCCAACATCGGGTGGCTCACCGAGCTGCAAGGAAAGTTGCAGGAGGTGAGCGAGCGAAACGAGCGAGCCTTGATGAAGACGAGCATACTCGCGATGAATCCCGCGAAATTTCTACAGACGGAACTAACATTATTCCACTCAATTCTTTTGACTCGCGTTATTCGCTGCACTCGGGTTTCGTCTCAATGCGCACAATCTCGCACTTTCTTCGTTCGGCGCAGGCCAGGGAGAGCTACTTGAAGGCGATCGACCTCCTCAAGCCCAACTCGCACCCGCAGATAGAGAACAATTTAAAAAACGTCGAGAAGAAAATCGCGAAGCAGAACGAAATGAAAATGGCTGTCAAGGAAAGTAGAAGGGGGAAATCAGAAGGGATGAAGAGGAAGAGAGAAGAAGTTGGGGTTGGGGTTGGGGGGGAGCTATAAAATAGAGGAGAATTTTTGTTTTCTCACACTCTCTTCAAAATTCCAAAAACTTTTCCCAAATCTTCTACTTATCCTATCCCCTGCCCGAAATTCGACCATTTGCACTTTCTTTCAGTGAGGACCTTCTGTGTTCCCTCTCCCTCAAATCTGGTATGCTCATCATGAGCGGTTTCAATTCGCTTTTGATGCTGTCCGGGCTTATGTAGTCCCAATCGGCAAAGAGCATCTGGCTCTCATCGCTGGGGGTAACCTGCCACTTGAACTTGGCGTGGTTCTTGTCCTTCAGGTAGCACTCCTGCATTAGCGCGTCGAAGTCCTTGTACCGCGGCTTGACGTTTTCCATCTCACTGTACTCCATGTCGTCGAGCTTTGGGTTGATGGAAGTGTCGAGCTGAGCCGAGCGAAGAAGGAAGGTGCGAAGGGGTTAGTAGTGGCTCGTATTATCGTTTGTACACTAGTTGTGACTAGCTCGCTTCGCTCGCTGGCTCGTATTCTCGTCTTCGTCAACCCCTCCCGCGCTCCGCTCGCTCACCTCCAGCCCCAAGAAGTTCTTCCGCTTCCGCTCCGCGATGGTCGTTCGCACCCAGTTGGGAATCACGGACCGGTCATTGGCCATGAGCTGCTGGATGTTGATGTTATTGAGCCAGTTGTGCTTGGAAACCTCCTCGTAGCCCATGCGCGAGTCGGGGCTTCTAGTGAGCAGATTCTGAATCAAGTTGATGGACTTGGGGCTGAAGAAGTCCGGGTACTCGACCTTGTGCAACTTGCTAACGAAGCCGGGCGGAAACCTCTTGTCGTCCTGCCTGAGCTGTATAATCTTCATCAAGTTGTCGCTCTCCATAGCGAACGGGTCGGCAATTTCGCTGCTCCTGTTGCCCTTGGAGGGCTCAAAGGCGCTCCAGGGCCGGCTCCCGCTGAGCATCTCAAAAACTGTCACCCCCAACGCGAAGTAATCGACCATCTCGGTGTACCCCGACCGCTCCCTCTCGAAAGTTTGCTCCAGCATTTCCGGCGCGAGGTACGCTCGCGTTCCGACGATTGAAGTTCGCCTGATGCTTATTCTCTCGCTGGGCAGCTTCTGCCAGTCAGGAACGTCAAACGCGCTCCCGCTCTCGTCCTTGTCGTCATTGCTCCTTACCGAATCCTGCCTGAAGCTGTTGTTGAGGCCGTTCTGAGACCCTCGCCTCGACCTCGTGCCGGAACCGCCGCTCTCGCCGCCGCCTTCCTCGCTCAGCAGCGAGGATATTCGCTGCCTGCGCTCGGCGCCGGGTGGTTCGACAATACAATTTTTATCATTGTTATTGTTAATGTCCGTCGCATTTACCGGCGTCAGAACGACGTTGGGGCCGAAATGCTTCATCCCCTGCTCCTTTGCGTTGGCATTGGCATTGGCATTGGCATTGGCATTGGCATTGGCATTGGCATTGGCATTGGCATTGGCATTATTATTCGGCGTGAGATTCGCACCATCCCCAGCGCTCCTTTGCGTGGCGTTCATCTCGTCGATCTGAAGCTGTGCCATCTTCGTGGGGCTGCCGGCTGAGCTGTTATCGTTGGTCTCGTTGGACTTGGACTCGCCGCTTTGGCTGAGGCCGTCGACGTTGACGTGCTCCTTGGAAACTTCGCTAGTGGTCCACTTTGACGAGGAGGAAGGAAGGTCGCCGCCGCTGCCGCCGCCGCCGCTGGAATTATTCTTTGGAGATTTGGTGCTGTCTTCGAAGGCTGCAAAAGAATTGTGAGTAAAAGGTGCCGCCTTGCCATATCACTGCCACATCACTGCCACTCACTCACTCACCTTTCATTACCGCCTTGTCAAACGCCTTGTCAGGCTTGGTCCCCATTCCCGCATCGTCCTCCTCCTCAACGTCCCCCGTCATGGTCCTTGACCTTCCCTCCACGTTGGGGCTGAAAGCCTTGATCGTTTCGTTAACGTAAAGCGGGGCCGCTAGCCCCAAGTCGCACAGCTGCAGATGCCCAGAGTCGTGGACCAAAATATTGCTCGGCTTCAGGTCGCGGAACACTACTCCGTTGTCGTGGAGGTGCTTCAGCCCCAGAGCAATCTCGAAGGTGTAGATCTTGGTCAACGACTCCGGCAACCGTCCGTTATTCGTGCTGTGGATCAAATCGCCCAAATCCCCTCCCCCCACCAAACCCAGCACCAAAATGGCGCAGTTGTCCGTCTGCAGCGCGTAGTGCATGTCCACGATGAACGGGTTGCTGTTGTTTGCGATCATTGTCTTCTCGAGCTCTAGCGCCCCCTCGTTCAATCCGTGGAACTTGAGCAGCGCAGCCTTGCTCTGGATCTTCATTGCGAAGTGCTGCATTATAATAATATGTGTTTGTGTGTGTGTGTGTGTGTGTGTGTGTGTGTGTCTTAGTTCAGTAGTGGCTCATCTGAATGTTCGTCTTCCCGCTCACCTGCTTGGTGCTCCGCTTCATTACGTGGACGACGCGGGCGAAGCCGCCCTTGCCGAGGAGCCTGTAGTAGACGAAGTCGTCAGTGTAGATCTTGCATTTCCGCCGCCTGTAGTCGACACCGACGGTCATTGCCTGCTCGCCGAGCATCTCCACCTGGTACTTCACGAAGTTCTCGGAAAGCTTGAACGGGATCAGGAGGTTGGAGACCAGGTGCCGGAAGGCGCAGTTGGAGAGTTTGTCGTACTCACGGATTTGAACTCGGCTTTATTGATGTTTTCTATGCTCATCTTCCCAGTATCAGTAGTCGCACTCAAGCCATCAGTCCCCGCCGCGAGCAACGCGCTCGCGCTGTACTTGAGCAGCTCCGCCAAACTCTCCTTGATCAGTTCCAAGATTGGCTCCGGTAGAATTTGAATGTACATCCTGCTGCTCTTCTCCACGTACCTGTCGTAGATCTGGATCGCGCGGGTGTACCTGAACTGCCTCGAGTTGATCTCCATGAAGGATGCACAGTCAATCCAGCAGTACATGCACAGGAGGTTGAATTGTGCGGCGGACGGCTCCTGCATCAGAGTCATGAACTTGCACAGGTACTTTTGTCCGGTAGATGTTTCTAGAAGGGAACGGAGCTCGTGGTAGTTGGTGTCGGAGTCGTAGTCCAGGGAGCCTCTCCGGCCTGAGTTGGGGTTGGGGGGGGGGGTGATTGGGTTAAGAAAAAAATTAAGGCCATTATATTCAATCCAACTATTATTGCTCAATATTACTCACCATACTTTATCTTCTGGAAATCCACACTCTTCTTCCGGTCCCTCGCCGATGCATTCATGGTGTGCACCCTCTCAATGTCACCAATCTGCTTGGTGCTGCTCATCTTCTTGAAAATCTTGCTGCTCCCCTTCTTGTCCTGCAAGCTCCTCAGCTCCTTCTGGAACGACAGCCGCCTCATCGACGTCGTGGGGGATGAGGTCAACTCGTGGTACAGCTGGTCGGGGTTGTCGCGCCCCGCCCCAGGGTTGGGGTTGGAGGGGGAATCTTCCCAGTCGAAGCCATCGGCGGACTCGTTGTTAGGGTGGCCTTTTTTGTGTTTTTGGGCGGAAGGAGAATTGATTGGCTTTATTGTGGATAGGACTTTCAAGCTGCAATTTCCCATGATTGCTGATTGAATAAAATTAGGGAGAAGGTAAGATAGCGGATAGCGGGGGGGGGGATGATTTAGAATTTAAGTTTGAGGGAGGATTGGAAAGCAGGAGAAGCCGGGGGGGGGGGGAGAGAGAAAGAATTGGGTTCAAGAGGTCAGCAGGCTTTTAAGATGTCGTTGAATGTTATATGTGGCTCATGGGGGCAGTTGAAAATGTGGTGAGGTGAAATAGTGTGTTGGAATTGCAATGGAATTTGCCAAGTGATGAATTTCGGAAGTCTGTTGAAAAAGTTGAATACTTAGGGGGGTGATGAAAGTTGATAAGGGGTAGTACGGAAGTGCTAATCAAAAGAATTGAGGACACAAAGGAAAATCTACTGCTTCCAAAATTTGCAAAAGCACGTGAAAAGGGCCAAAAATTTATTGCCGAATGTGCGAATATCAAAAGCAAAATATGGGCCTTGTCAGAGGCGTGTCAGCGTCAAATTACACACACAAAGCAATCAGCTGTTATTCATGGTCAAGTCGAGCGACTTTGTTTAATTTTACCAAACAAAATCCACTCCCGAAGCACGTTACTATTGTCAAGGTCCCTCTTTTCCGATGATAACGACAAAAAAGGATGTGGGGGAGAAGGACGAGAACGTGGATAATATGGAGATTGAGTTGGGCGGCGACTACAAGAAGAACCCCATCGCACGGGCGTTCCCCGGGTGCTGGACGCGACATGAATCGGAGGATATTTTCAACAACAAAAACGGGAGAGAGTAAGATGGGAATAGAAAAGAAGAGCGAGCGAGCATCAGTTTCTTGCCACAAATCGTCAATCATCTAAAGCAAAAGCAAAGTGAAACGAATAAAATCTTCTTGACATACCATATTTATTTTTTCCTCTCTTCAGAACCCGAACTGCGGCCCCCCGCCTGGTGGCGCCGGCGGTAACCCTCCCACACTGCTCCTCCTCCTTCCCTTGACATTTCCATTTCCATTTCCATCCTTCGGCTTTATGACGCTCATGACCCCAACGTTGACGTTGGTGTTGAATTTCTTGTTGAAGTTTTCCTCTCTGTTGAGCAGCTCCCTCTTGAAGTAGATCATTTCCTCCTTGGTCTTCTTCACCAACGCGTCCTTCTCGACCATTTCCATCTCCAGCCCCCTTATCGTGTCCAGATCCTCCGGTCGGCTCTCCCTAGCCAGCCACCGCTCGTGCATCGCTTCCAGTTCGCTGTTTTTCTCCGCAATCGAAATTTCCATCTCGGCCTTCTCCTCGGCGAACTCGCTTTTCACCATCTCGAGTGTGTTCTCCGCTTCACTCTCCTGAAACTTGAGCATGCTTTTGAACTCTGATTTTAGCTTACTCTTCTCCTCCTTGTGGCCCTCGACCAGTCCTGTCACCTTCTGCTCGTTGAGAATTCTCATTTCCTCGATTGCAGCTTTGAGCTCAATGACCTCCCTGGTCAACGAGTCCTTCTCGCCACTTGTTTGCAAAAGTTCGATTTTCGTTGCGTCGAGATTACCCTCCAAGGTCGACATGACGCTCGAGTGGGAGCTCTTCAAGTCCGTGACGTCGCCGTCGTGCTTATGAGTCAAGTCCTCGTGCTGCTTCTTCAGCAGCTCCGCCTTCAAGAGCTCCGCATCCCTCAATTTCTTCAGCTCCTGCTCCGCCGCAGCCCTCAATTCCTCGTTCAATTTTTCCCTTGTTTCAAGCGCCAGTTTCTGCGCCGAGCAAAATAAAGCGAGGCGCATTTTTAATGAAGCACGAGCGAAACGAACCGAGCGTGCGGTCAGTTTAGCAGTGGAATGTAGCCGTCTTTCTGCACCCATTTCGCGAGATCCATCGCGAGTATTCGAGCCTTCGCTCACTCACTCACCTCCCTCTCTGTTTTATTCTTCTCCTCCACACTTTTCATCTGCTTTGCTGCTGCCTCCTTCTCCTCTGTGAGCCGAAGCTCGTGTTCGGTTTTCAGCGATTTTCTCAGACCGGAGATCATCTCTTCGTGGGCCTTTTGCAGCGAGCTGGCGCTGTCTCCGTGGCTCTTCTTCAGCTCGTTGATTGCTTCTGTCAGCTTTCGCACGCTCTCGGCATGGTCGCTCTTTTCTAACCCAAGGTTATTTTTGAGCTGAGAAATTTCAGCGTCGCTCTTACTCTTTGCTGCGTCGAAAGCAGCCTGCATTTCAGCTCGGAGGTCATCTAGAGCTTTCTCGAGCTGAGCAGTGCAGTGTGGTGTTAGCCATTTCATTTCGTTTCTTTTCGTTTCATTTCAATTTTCATTTCCGCTCGCTCGCTCACCTCCTCCTTTGCCTTCATCTCCGCATTCATCAGTAGATCAGTAGACTCGCTGTTTCCGTCGGCGATCATCTTCTCGAACTTGGCGGTCAACTTGCTCAATTCCCCGTCCAACTTCTTCTTCGCAGCAACCGCGCTGCTTTCCAACTCCTTCCTCAGTTCGTCGATTTGCAGCTTCAACGCATCGCTCACGCCTTCTAGCCTCTTCGCCTGCGCCGAGTGGGGTTAGTTAAGGTTAAAAATTCGAGTCGCTCGTCTTCTCGTCTTCACTCACCTCCCTCACACTCTTCTCCAAATTTGCCTTTAGGTCCGCCGTTTCCTTCTTCATCCTCGCGCTTTCGCCTTTCAGCAAGTCAGTTTCGGCTGCACTGTTCTTTCCTAATTCGGCGATTCGCTTCTGCAACTTGCTCTTCTCCTTCTCCCAACCTTCCACCGCGCTCTTCATCTTCTCCTTGGCCGACTTCGTAGCTTCTCCGAGCAGTTTCTCTCCGTTGTTGACTGCCTCGGCAGTTCGAATTTTCTCCTCTTTGTTCTTCTTATCCCAAGATTCTCTCTCTTTGGTCAGCTTGTCCTCCGCCAAGCCAAGCAACTTTTGCGTTTCTACTTTTTCTTCGAGCAGGCTCGCGTCGAATTTATCACTCGCCTCCTTCATTTTTGCGTTCCAGCCCTCCTCGGCAAGTTTCAAGCTTTTCAAGCTGCTAATTCTCAGTTCCTCCATGTTCACTTTCAACTCGTCAATTTGCTTGTTCATAGCCTTGCTGCTCCCTCCCATTGCCTCCTTGCTCTTCTCCAAGCTCTTTTCCAATGCTGCGATCTTATCGTTCAGATCTTGTATTGTTTTCGTTGTGCGTGTGAGCTGGTTTGCAGCCTCCATTTCCAGCTTTTTTATCGCCGTTTCTGATTTTTTCACCTCCCCCTGCGCCGAGCGAAGAAGGTGCGAATACGAATACGAATTGAGTGGAATAATGTTAGTTTAGTTGTGGCTCGTATGCTCGTCTTCATCAAGGCTCGCTCGCTTCGCTCGCTCACCTTCAACTTATCCATCTCCTCCCTCAAATCAGCTATTTTGCTATTTTTCTCGTCGTTCTGCTTCTCGCTCTTAGCAAATTTTTCATGCATCGCAGCGAGCTCGTTCATCATTTTGTTCGTCGCAGAGTTGTGTTCGGACGCTTTTTTCTTCATGTGGAGGTTAAGCTTGTCGACTTCGGTTTCCTTTTCGTTCAGCTCGTCCAGTAGTTTATTGAGTTTTTGGCGCATTATGTCGACCTCCCCGCCAGCGTTCATTGCGGAGGTCTGGGCTTCGTCTTTCAAATTTTGTAATTTTTTTTGAAGTCTGTTTATTTCACTGCGCCGAGCGAAAGCGTGGCGCATTTTTAATCGATCAGGGGGGAGGGGAAGCGAAGCCAAAAAATTGAGAGTAATGTTAGTTAAGAAGTGGCTCGTATTCTCGTTTCCATCAAGGCTCGCTCGCTTCGCTCGCTCACCTCTCTCCCACTCCAACTATTTTCTCCAACTCCTTCTTTTCCTTCTGCGCGAACAGTTTATTGTGTCGTATTTAGTGTTCTGTCGTATTCTCGTCTTCCACAAGACTCGCTCGCTTCGCTCGCTCACTCACCTCCACCTCAGCAACAACCTTCTTCGCCTTACCCACCTCCCCCACGGCTTTTTCCAGCCCCTTCAACAACTCGGACCTCTCCAAACCGAATTTGCCATTCAATTCCTCTATCTTCGCTGCCAACAACTTTTCCCTCTCTCCCAACAGCTGTTTCCTTAACTGAAGCAGTTCCTTCTTCCCCACCTCCAATATTTCTTCCAGCTCCTTCTTCTTTTCACCTTCAATTGTGCTTTTTATAGTGTTTTGCAGCGTCATTTGCTCCACCAGCATTTGGTTGAATTTCTCGTTGTGGCTCCTCACAATGTCGGCGCACTCCAACTCGTGTTTTTTCCTCATATGCTCAACCTCGTCACTCGCCACGCCCTTGTTCGCCTCAAATTGTCTTCGCATGGTTTGTTCCTTCTGCTCAAAGTTTGAAACAGCGTTTTTCAGTTTTTCCTTGCAATCGCCAATCTCGTCCTTTAATTGGAATATCTTCTCCCGGCACTCTTCCCTCAGTTCCTCCTGGTCGCCCTTCATCTTCTCTTTCAGCGTCTTCAGCTGTCCAATTGCATTTTCCTTCTCCTTCTTGAATTTCCGCTTCACTTGCTCAATTGATTCCTTCTCGTTGGACTCCACCTTGCGCTCTTCGATTAAATCCCGAAACCGATTTATCTTGCTTCCGGCGTCTTTCAAGATAGTTGCAATTTCCTCTTGTTGCTCACTTGCCCGCTGCTCTATGTCGTACGCATTGTCTTCGTTGACAGTGTTGAGGTGGTAAATAACCTTGGTCAGCTGAGCAATCTTCTTGGACATTTTATGGTGCAAGTCTGGCCCCACGACTTGAGTCGACGACATATGGTTTGGGTTGCGTTATTTATTTGGGGGAGTTGTGGAGGGGGGGGGGAAGGAATGAGTTCAAGGTTTGTTGTGGTGGGCAGTAGTTTCAATTTTTCAATTTTTTTCTATTTATAAAATTTTATTGTTTTCACTATTTTCCCGTTAATATTTGTTTGTTATCTCCTTCTCCCTCCCGTGTCCGCCCCCCAAGCCTCCAAGGAAGTTTATTTATTTTTAAGTTGAAAATTGACACCAGGAAACACTTTAACATAATACGATGAAGATTACATTTATTCTCCTCTCCTTCGCTTCGATACCAATCTCCAACAGTGCAACATTCGGGGGTTGCACTATTAACAATAATGGAGCCAAACCAACACCTCCTGCTATTTCAAACCCTGGAACCTGCTCCGACACTCAAGCTTGTGGGGGGCAAGCCGATATTGTTCTCAGCATGGATGGGTCCGGGTCCATCAGTACTGCCTCCTACGACCAGGCTAAAATCTTTCTAAAGGATCTTGCCATGAGTTTTGCGATTGAGCAGGACCTAGTGAACATTGGAATGGTGCAGTGGAGCGGTTCGTCGACTGGTACCTGCACCCCTAGTGCAGGAACCCCCTCCTGCGACGCTAGTATTTTGAACCCTTTTGTGAACATGGAATTGAGCTATGATTTGGATCAGATTTGCTCCACAATCAACGCAAACCAGATCAAGAGCGGCACCCCGACTTTGGAGGGCCTTCTGGCGAGCCACTGCGTTCTCAAAGGGGGGAGACCAACTGCATCAAAATTCCTAGTGTTCATCACGGACGGCTCCCCGAGTGCTGGCATCGCCCCGTACCCGGAAATAGTGGCGGCCGCAAACGCCATCAAGGCGGACGGAGTGAAGCTCTTCAGCATCAACGTTGGGGGTGGGAGCTCTGTAGACACCTTGATGAAGGCAATAGCTTCCGATCCCAAAGCTGACCACTACTTCTCCATCTCAGACTTTAGCACGCTTGTCAACGGAAATTTTGCGGATTTGTTCGTAGACCAGGTGGCCTGCGTTCCGACCACCGATCAGCCGAGCAGGTGAGGCGAGGCGAGGCGAGGCGAGCGACGAAGTGCGTGAAATTGCTGCAGACGGCTACATCCACTACTGAACTAACCCACTCTGCTTCATTAAAAATGCACCTCGCTTCGCTCGGTGCAGCGCCCCAACGCAGGTTCCGGACGATAGCAGGTGCGAGTGCTGGTTCAAACCCGATCTGCTCGCCTGCCCGATCGTGAGGGGACTTTTAGAGTACGAGTGCGGAGGCGGGACTGGCAGCTATTTTTATGATTGCACAGACGAGCAGCACGAGGAGGAAGAAGCAGCGTACGTGCTGTGGAACATACTGCTTTGGGTTTACAAGGTGAGCGAGCGAAGCGAGCGAGCCTTGTTGAAGACGAGCAAACTGAGAAAACTAACTTTTGTCTCCCCCTTGATTCATTAAAAATGCGCACAATCTCGCTTCGCTCGGCGCAGGTTTGCTTCTTGCTCACTCTGCACTTTGTGTGCCAGTGCCGGACGGTTGACATCGGCACAACGGATATTTTGTGCTGGCGGCTGCAAAACGCGCACTTGGTCTTGTTGGTGGCGAATATCTTCTTGGTTCTCATGACTTACTTGTTTAGATGCATTGCTCCGATATGGGCAATATTCTGCTTCATATTTTTGCACATCGACGTTGTGATGTGTTTGATCAACAGGCAGCTGCAGAAGAGACCAGTCGCCGCCCCGAAACCACCACCGCCCAGAAGCAATTTAGAACTGTTCGCGTACACTAACAATAAAAAATCGTGGAAGGAGAAGGCATTCCAAACGATTGAGGTGAGCGAGCGAAGCGAGCGAGCCTTTTGGAAGACGAGCGATGAAAAGCGCGAAATGGCTACAAAAAAAATGTCGAAATCAGAAGATTGCTACATCCACCTACTAAGCAAGCTAACCTAACCATTGTTTCGCTCGGCGCAGCTAAAGACCCACAAACAGGTGCTGAAGGGTGATGAGGGGAAACTTAAAAAGGCGGAAAAACTGGCGGCGGCCAGGAAGAGTAGCATCAAAAAAAAGGGTTTCAGTGTGAAGGGGGCAGGCTTGATATAAATTGAAAAACTGTTTCTCCTACTTTGTTCTTAACCCACATTTTGTTTGCGTTGATGCATCATTTGGTGGTGGTGTTTTTTGCTTGTGAAATTATTTTGCACGATCCTGGAATCGCGGTAATTTAACATCAACATAAAAATCCTTTGTAACTCCACCATGCAGAATCTCACATTTCTTTGTGAGAGTGACAGCAGCCCATACAAAAACGAGCTGCTTGCAACGGCTGAGTTGGAATTCATCCCTGTAAGTGCAGTCAAACTTAACCCAGCCTAAACCCTCTCTTAACCCTTTTCTTCAGGACTGTGCTTTCCCGTATGTGAATGTAGGGTACAATGATTTGTCGAAGTGGGTGGAAGGGGATTGCAGCCTAACCTATTCCGAGGCAGTTGCTGAGATAGAGGGCTGGAACCAATATGACATCAAGTGCGTTGTTTACATAATTCCTCAGGTTCTCGGCATGATGATTTGCCTCAACTATTACTTCATTTCACGGGGAAACAGAGTGGCGAGGGGAAAGGACTCGCCAATGTCGATAGGTGAGAAAGGGTTGCTCGGCTTTCTGGTCATGCAAACTTCAATGGCAATAAATCTCATCGATATGGACTGCACGGCCGACCGTCTTAGCATCTTTATGTCCAACCTGACGATGGGTTTTGGGCTGACATCGATGATGTACACCACTTTCACCTTTGTCGAGAAGTGGGTGATGATCATTGAGGCGAAGGGCAAGTCTCAAGTGTGTCCCCCCTGGCTGAAAAAGCTGAAACATGTTTCAGTCATCATTATCTTCGTTGGAGAAATTATCGTTGCGAACGTAGAGCAAGTAGTAGGAGGCGGAGGTCTGGCATCCGAGGTCAACAGCGCCTACGATGCCAAGATCAACAGCTTCAAAAACTTAATCTGCGGATTTGTAGTGGGTCTGTGGGGGGTAATTGCTGTCAATTACGGCACTTCAATCAAGAAAAAGCTCGCCACCGCCGGAAACAAGGAAACTTCGGCGACGAAAAAGATTGGCGAGTACTGCAAGGGAATTGGCATTTGCTCCATCCTGGGGTGCGGGTACAAGTTCCTGTTCTGCGCGCTGAGGATAGGCAAAACGATTATTTACACCGATCCCCCATGTGGCGGCGGTTGGATTTCCCCTCTCCCAATACTGATGATTGTGGTGAGTTTCGTGGCTGTAGCGAGCCAGAAACCTAATAAAAGCAACGCAAAGGTTGGCAACAACAATTCAAATGTGTCTTCAACAAAGGCGGCGAGTAGTTCTTCGAGTTCCACAGAGTAATAAACAAAAATGAAACTTGATGAAACTACGGCGAGTAGTTCTTCGAGTTCCACAGAGTAATAAACAAAATGAAACTTGATGAAACTACGAGAACCTTCTACTTTTTTTTTTTTTTGGTCTCGCTATTGATCTATTTCTATCGTCTCAATAGAGCCAACGAAACCCAACCCATAGACATCAGTATTCCTCCGACCGGCGAGGCCTTGCCTATATTCTCGTCCTCGGTGAGAACTTTTCCGTATATGCCGCCACTGAACAGTGCAGTGCCGGAAGCGAAGCAGAAGCTGGAAAGTCGCAAGCAGAGCTGCTGGGGAGCTGGGACAATTGTCGGGAGAGCAAGCAAGATGATCGAATGGAGAAATTGATACTTGTTGGCCACCTCCCACTGTTTCACCTGCACGTCAGTCGTACTGTTGCGTCTCTTCAGCCCGTGGGACCCATAAGCTCCGCTAAATATGCAAGAGGCACAGGAAAGAGCCCCTGCTGTTCGTTGCCACGTCATCAGAGGCTGAGAGGAATTAAATATGAGGGAAATTAAATATCCGGGGTGGGAGGCAGAGGAGGAGCTCAAAGCGGGGGGGGTTGATTGATTGAGACTAAATTTTGAAAAAAGTTGCTATTTTCGTATTTTGCCTCTGTCTTGCTCTGTTTTCTTCCCCCTCCCCTCTCCCTCCCTACGAGCTGTTATACGACAAAACGCTTGGCTTTTTCCCCTGACAATAAACTGTTATACAACAAAACACAAATGGAAATGAATTCGAGGATTCTCATGGCTCATAATGGTGGTGCCAAGTGCTTGGCTTTTTCCCCTGACAATAAACTATTAGTGTCGGGATGCTCTTCAGTCCGCAATGGTTCCGTCATCACTGTTCATTCAGCAAAAACTGGAAATTTAGATTATCGAGCAGCCAATGTTTTTGTTAGAAGAGGTCTCACTGGTCTTTGCTATCTTTCGAATGGCTCGGGAATTGTGGCTTGTAACTATGATGGTGGGGGTGGAGATAGTGGCTTGAAGGTATTCAGCCCTTCCCTCGAGTTGGTCCAGACCTTGGAGGGACACGATGGTGAGGTTGGTTGCGTCACCATCTCTCCATCAGGCTCCCACCTTGCCTCTGGTGGAGGTGATGGGAAGCTTATAATTTGGTCGGAGCCGGGGGAGGGTGGCGAGTGGGCGAGAGTGCAAGTGCTTGAGGATCACACGAGTACTATTGGTGCAGTGTGCTTCTCCCCCGACGGCAAGCAGCTGGCTACTGGAAGCTACGACAAGGTCATCAACCTCTACAGCTTCAACGAGGGAAAAGCCATATTAGCGCACACGTTGGAGGGCCACACCTATACCGTCTATTCCCTCTCGTTCTCTCCCGACTGCAAACTCCTTTGCTCGGGAAGTTGGGATACATCCATCAAATTTTGGAACCCTGCCGATGGAAGCTTGGTGAAGAGTATCGACCAGGCTCACACCGATTGGGTCCGTAGCGTCTCATACTCCCCCAACGGGCGTGTTCTTGTGAGTGCTGGTGACGACAGAACGATGAAGATCTGGGATGCTGAGACTTTTGAGCTCAAGCACACTTTCGAGCAGGAATTCTTCACCAACCAGCTCACCATCACGGCCGATTCCAACTTCATTGTTTCGGCGAACGAAGACCGCACGGTTAGATTCACCCCCTGCCGAGAGTACCACCTCACGGGCCTCTCCCCCATCCTCAACCTCATTCTCCACATTGTCTACAAGTGGGAATTTGTGTCGTTTTTGGAGCCAAACAAAAACACCTCAGCTCTCGAGGAGGTTATGAGACGTCTCGGCGAGTGCGTGCACAACGGCGGCTACAACGTCGCCTCCGAGATCCTCTCCTTCCTCTCCCCAGCCCACCTCCCTGTCCAAATCACCCCTACCAGGTGGAAATCCAAATCACCCCTACCAGGTGGAAATCCAAATCTGGACCTTTAATTAAATTTTTACTCTTATTCATACATCATATTTATTTACATGATTTAAACACACACCACCATACCCCCTTCTCACTTCTCACTTCTCTCTGCTCACTTCTCTCTGCTCACTGCCCACAGTTTGGCAACCCCCCGCTGAAATCCAGATCTTCTGGCAAATTGTTTCTGGGGTTGATCGCACTCGCAATTTCCGCAGGAATTGTCAACCCTGCGCCGACAGTGTGTGTTCTCGACCTGTGGGCCAAGGCTCCAATCCCCGCAGCTTCGTTCATGCTTTCCGTTCTTTCCCGAATCGGGTTTGGGAGTGTTTTGTTTTGTGTAGGCTCCTTTTTGGTTTTCATTTTCTTGTCTTTTTTTTCTCTCCCTTTCCCCGGTGGTCTTGTTGGTTTTATCACTCCTTTTTCTTTTTCTATTACTATTTCCGTCTTCACTTTTTCCTTCAGATTCAAATTCTCCTGGTTTTCTTTTTCTACTTTGTCAACCTTCATCTTCAACTCCACCCTCACTTCGTCGCTGTACTCTCCATACCCCATCCCGCTTATCCCGCTAACCATGACGCCGTATACTGCATTCTTCTGCCTCCCCAGCCCTCTAACCTTAATATTCTCCTCTCCTTCTTCTTCCCCTTCCCTTTCCCCTCCTCCTTGCCCCCAACAAAGCCTGGGAACGATAATCAAATCGACAATTCCGCCGCTGTCGAAGTCTACGACTTTGACCTTGAATTCGCGGATTTCCAGGCCTCCTTCCGCGCGAGCGCCCGAGACGCTTGGGAGAACAATTTCGAATGAGTCGTGTCGGCAGTTGACAATCTGCACCTTCTCCAGCTTCCCCGGCTTCGCCCTCCATGGCTCGTAGGCATACTCCTCATCAACCCCAAAAACTTTCCACACCCCTTTTTTGTACAGCCGGCTGACATCCACTGGCGTGAAGAAGCACTCCTCCTCCCACAAGCTAGGGTCAGCCCCCCCCCTCAACAGAAGCCTAACTAGCTCCTCGTGCCCCTGCTGCGCAGCCAGAAACAGGGCCGTGCACCCCGTTCCGGTCCGACTGTTCACGTCAACACTGTTGTCCTCCAGCAGCATCTCAACAGTTTGAATGTGGTTGTTGTACGCGGCGTAGTGCAGCGGCCTGTGCGCCGAGCGAAGCGAGATTGTGCGCATTTTTAACGAAGCACGAGAGAAAGAGTGAAATTAGGAGTGGGTTAGTCGCTTCACACTCTTCTGTCCACAAGGCTCGCTCGCTTCGATCGCTCACTCACCTGTACTGCCCCCCGAACTCGGACAGGTCAGTGGAGTCGGCGAAGCTTGGGTCGATGTCGATGTACTTCGAAGCTAGCTGGGTGTCGCCGTTCCAACATGCCTCGAAGATGTCGCTCGAGTGCAGCTGCCTTGAAGATGCTTCTAAATTCGCCACTTGAAGGTGGAGTTCTGAGGCTGAGTAGGAGTAGGAGTGGGCGAACTCCATGTCGACGCTTATCGGGAGAACCTGCTTTACGGCCCAGGCCACAAAGTCGTTCTCCTTAATAGTGCCAGTTCCACTTGTATCGAGGGTTTCCTCAATTTCATTTAGAGATTGTTTCAGCATCGGAACTTCGATAAGAGATATGAGTTGTTGCAGGGTTTGTACTTCAACCATTTTTGACTGGCTTGGGTCGCATGACGCAAAGGCGTCTCTCGCCTTCTGCTCCATTTGGGACAACTAATTTTTAAATTTACCAGAACATTTCTAAAATAAATGCAAAATCTTTTATTGCAATCAATACTTTGCCAATAATTTCGGCACCATGGCAGATGAGCATTCAATGACCAGCACTCCCTATACTTCAAAAGAGAACAATGCAGTCAATCGATTGCTTGAAATTGCAGAAGCATTCAAAGCAAGCAAGTCAAAGAAGATGACAACTGACTCCACTCTTGCTCAGGGCAAGAAGCACGTTGCCAAGGGCCAGCATACGACCACTGGCTACTATAAAACAAACGTCCCCTGCGGTCTGCAAGAGCTACACGCTCACATTGAAGCAGAAGACAACTCCTCCAACTTCAAAGAGAAGATCGAGGAAGCTTTCAACGACCACCACTCCATCCGCTACTACGCAATGTCTCTCCCCAATCCAGTTCATGACCGCGAGTTCCACACGTCCGTCATCACTAAGTTTGAAGACGGAAAGATCATTTTTGTCAGCGTTCCCTGCATCATCGAAGAGAAAGCGAGAAACGTTCACCCCGACCGAGTTCGGGCTGAGATTCGAAATATGTACATTTTGACGAAAATCAGTGATAACATTACCCGAGTCGATTTCTACGCCGAGATTGAGCTCGGAGGGTACATCCCGCGGTGGATAATTAACCGTGAACTTCCGAAGTTTATGAGCGCGCCCACAAAGTGGCAGATTCACTTCCAACATCAACGAAAACTCAACCAACTCGATGCAGAGGACGGGAAGAATATGGGAATAATGCTGATGAATAAGAAGAAGGGGGAAAGCGTGGACATGCGGTTGGAAGCGTTCTTGTCCAAGAACGAGGCGCTCCAGCAATTAAAAACTTCAAGCTGCCCCCAACTTGATGGCATGATGTTCGCCCTCCTGCAAAACAAGCTCTTCCACAAAAAAACGAAGCAAGGTGGCAACAAAGTCGGCATTGAGCCTCAAAATAGCCAACTCGCTCGTATTTTTAGGTCACCCGTCTCGGCAGTCAAAATTCTAAACGATCTTACTGAGGCCGAAGCAACGAAGATTGGGAGATCGTTTGCGCTCCTCCTGCTCACGACCACAGAGCCCGCGGCGGCCGTCGACGCGTGGAAATTGGACAACAAGGTGCTGGTACCGCTCTTTACAGAGCACGCGTGGTTCGAGCCGATGATCAACGCGATCGCCAAGCAGGTGAGCGAGCCAAGCGAGCGAGCATTGTGGAAGACGAGAATACTAGCCACTTCTAAGCTAACCCACTCGGATTCATTAAAAATGCGCCTCGCTTCGCTCGGCACAGCTCTTGCAGAGTAGTAATCTAGGACTGAAGTGGCGGGTCGGGCTTGGGGCGGGGCTCTCAATCATGGATATGATATCTGACGCGGGGGTAATCAAAACCTACCAAGCGAGCGGCATAACGTCAGGAGCGAACTCACTAATCGCCATGATTGGGTCGTCTCTTGCTGCACAACTTCTGATTACGTACGGCCAAAACAATAAAAAAAGCAAGTGGGTTATCTTGCGAGAATTGGCATTCGTCGTCTCGTTTTTGAAACCTGGAGTGGACGCTTTCAGGGTGGCAACTGGCTACGAGGATAAGGGTACAATTTTGAACCCGCTTGTTGAGATGGCTATTGGGAAATGCACAGAGCTCGCGTTCGAGAGCATACCGGGGGGTCTTCTACAGGCGTACATGTTCATCAACTCGCCGGAGAAGACGATGTTCCTCTTGATGTCGATCTTGATCAGCACCCTGACGACCGGGTTTGCGAGCGCCATGATCTCGTACGACATGGACATTTCTGTGGCAAACAGGAAGGAAGTGCCGCTGTTCTACGGCTACATCAAGGACAGCAACACGGAACGCGGAATCACGTTCTTTTTGTTGATTCTGCTCGCCGCATTCCACAACCTCAGCCGCACCATTGGCACCGCACTGCTCCTCTCAGTGAGCAAAGAGCTTACCTTCGGCATCATACTTGCAGAGCAAGTTTTGTACCATCTTTACAAAACATTGAGGAGGGACTACGTGCTTTGGGCCGTTGGGCTCGAGGGCTGGCTAAAGTATTCGGCTGCGTTCGTTATGCATAGCATGTCGAAAGTGCTATTGGATTACACAGGTGAGTGATGGGCAGAGCGAAGCAACTTCTTTGTATTCTAACCCACCCCAAACGTGCAGGCATGGTGCACCTCCGAGGCCCTAAACTCGTTGGCGGGGCACTGTTTTCGTTCCAGACGATTGTGAGTCAGTGCTACCCCTTCGTTTCGTTGTACTTCTACAGGAGGAGCTCAATAGAGGACAAGACAGACCCTGATATGCTGAGCTCGGCGTTCACCTTCCTGGCGATCATGTGGTTAGCGTGCGCGGTGGCGTTCCTGGTCGTTACGAAATCAGAATTCTACCACACCTTCACACAAACAATAACGGGCTGGCAGTTCACCATCAACTCGTTCAGGAAGAGCGACAATCCCGAGACGAAGATGCTCACAATCTTCGACAACCACAGCAGCTTCACGGAGAGCATCAAGCCGGAGGTGATCGCCTACATGCGCGACAACTGGGCGGAGTGGGTGCGAACATCCCCCCCCTGGTTCACTCCAAAATTCATCTCCTCAGTCGGCGACGAGTTCATTCCGGACGCCGACCTCCTTCAACTGAACGCGGGTGGTAATAGACAACGCCGCAGGTCCAGCATGAATTTACAGAGCATGCGCGAGCTCATCTTGAGCAACGACGACGAGGTAAATTGATATACATAATATTGTTCTGTTTACAATTTGCTCCTATAACATCCCCTCAGGTTTCCCACACACTCGCTTTTACATAATATAGTTCGCACCCTGCGCCTCGTCCCACACCTCGTCCCACTCGCTCTGCTTCGCCACGTTCTGCTCTTTCCGCGGTGGAGGCGGTGGCGCGATTTCGTCATCGGGACGGGAACGGGGACGGGGACGGAGACAGGGTGTTCGGACTGATGGAGATGGCAGGGGGCGGGGTTTGAATTATTAATAGAATAGTCTGAGAAAAATAAACTTTGACAAATAAAAAGCTGTCGTTTGCACGCACGCACGAAAGTCGCGCGACAGCACCATCAAACATGTTTGAAAAAATAGCAAAACCCTTTTTATCTTTTTTGACGTTTTGGCCGACCTTCGCCCTTTGAGTTTTCTCTTGCTCTCTTTCCATTGTCGATGGGTGGATCCGGTGGTGTTACCAAGCACAGCATGCCTCGCACCTGCTCGTTGACGCTGAGCCCAGACTCGTAATTATCGTTGCCTGCTCCTGATATCAGTGTGCAGGACAATTCTTGGTCGCCCTGATCTCTGAGCAGATTCTTCC
>BRYC01000769.1:1006-25194 GCA_030267985.1 Parmales sp. scaly parma | reverse complement strand
TTCGCGTGATTCATCGCGAGTATTCTCGTCTTCCTCAAAGCTCGCTCGCTTCGCTCGCTCACCTGTTTGGGGTTGGGAAGACAGTTGTGATGTTGGCCAGCAGCGGGACCTGCCGTACCACCGATTGCTGCTGCTTCTGTTCTAGCAGCACGGCTTGCTGGAGCTGGATTTGCGCTAGTTTGGCCTTTTCCCGCTGGTTCTCCGCCGTCTTTTTTCGAGCTGCCTCGACGTCGATGACGGTGTTGGTGGGACTTTTGGAATTTTTTTTCGCTGCTCCTTTCTTCCCCCCCCTCCCTCCAGTTTTTTTTTCCTTGCTGTTGCTGTTGCTGTTCTCCTTCTCCTTCTCTTTGTCCTTGTCCTTCTCCTTCTCCTCTTTTTCCTTTTCCTTCTTCTCTCGCTCCTCCTCCTTGACCTTGTCCTTATCCTTGTCATTCTCGTCGTCGTCCGAAACTTCTTCCTTCACCTTTTGAACGCGCTTCCGCGGCACTTTGGCATCGGGGTCGACCTCCACCGGGATCTGCGGCCACAAAGACTCGTCGTCGTCGTCGTTGTGATCGTTGTGATCGTCGTTGTCATTGTCGTTGTCGTTGTCATTGTCGTCCCCTCTCTTCTCCGCACATGTCAGCTCGAAGGCGTGGCGCTTGTGCAACCCGTGGCGGGTGTTGAGCGTGATCCAGCCGTTTCCCCAGGACACCACCCGGCCGGTTGTGGGGGCGAAGGGGCCCGCGTTGATGTTGCAAAGCATTCCCTCCCAGTTTTCTTGGGGGATTGCTGTCATTGCCTTTCCTTTGGGCTTGGGCTTTGGATTGGGTTTGGGCTTGGGCTTGGTTGTTGTTATTGTGGTTGTGGTTTCGGTGTCGGTGTCGGTGGAGGTGGTTCTGACAACTGCTTCGTGCGCGCCCCCCTCCTCCTCATTGTCAGAATCGGATTTGAAAGAATCGAGCATATTTATTCCCAGGGGTGATTTTTCAACCGTCTCGCAGATGAGAATAAAGCGTGGGAGCTGCGCCGAGCCGAGCAAAAATAGTTGAGTAGTAGGTTGGTTCAGTAGTGGATGTAGCCATGTAAAGCAATTTCGCACGCTCGCTCACCTTCTTCGCAACGGCCCAAACCTCCTTAACGCTATTGTACTCCTTCTGCGTCTTCCTGCTGCTGGTGCTCGGCGGCGAGAAGAACGTGACCTCCCCCCCCCTCCCGCTCTCCATTACCCACCCCTCCGCCTCCATCTTCCCCCACAGCTTCAAGTAAAACGGGTAGTTTGGTGTGTCCTCGTAATCATCCCACACCTGCGCCATAGGAAGAAGGTGTGAGGCGCATTTTTAATGGAGCATGGGGGGAGGGAGTGCGCCAAAAGAATTGGGTGGGTTAGTTCAGTAGTGGATTTTTGCCGTCTATGGCCGTCTATGGCCATTGAAGCGAGAAAAACTGTAAAAAAAGGGCGAACACTGGATCGACCGTAACTTCAACGTATGGAGGTTTTAGATGCTCATGTTTGAACACGGCGGCAGGAACGGCCAGGCGCATCTTTTTGCGAGAGAGGGTTGTTCACGGTCCATCAAGATCATCTGCACGCCAATGAAAACACAAAAACTTTAAAAAAAGGCGAATCACTGAATCGGCCGTAACTCCATCGTATGGAGGTTTTAGAAGCCCAGATTTGAACATAGCGGCGGGTTTGGTCAGGCGCATATTTTTGCCCAAAGCAATTGTTCAAAGACGGTCCAAAACACCCCAATGCGCCAAGTGAAACCTAACAAAAAAACGGCGAATCACTAAATCACCCGTAACTCCCATCGCTCGAGTCTTCCTCAAGGCTCGCTCGCTTCGCTCGCTTACCTCTCTGCGCTTCTGCTTCTTTGCCGGCCGTTTTATTATTTCATTGCCATTGCCATTGCCATTGCCATTTCCGCTTCCGTTGTTGTTGTCGTTGTTGTCCATTTTATTTAAACCACCATCACCACCACCATCACCACCACCATCACCACCACCATCACCACCACCATCACCACCAACATCCCCAACGCCATCGATGCAGTCAATATTATCGGTGTCGGTAATGTAATCATTGTACAAGCTGTTCGCTGCTCTCCCCCCCCTCCTGCTCGCGTCGACCCGATCGCGGCTGCTCCTCTTGGGGTTGCGGTTGTTCGCCGCTGCGGTTGCGGCCCTCCCCTTGTAGTCGTCGTTGTTGTTGTCGTTTTCGTCTTCCTCGTTAGCGGGCGTGGAGGACTTTGCCTTGGCTTTCGTCTTCGCCATTGCGTTCTTGTTGCTTGGGGGGTTGTCGGCGCCAGCAGCGCCTTCAACCAAGTTCCCCCTGGAGTCCGCCCTCACCCGCCCCTTCTTCACCTCCGCAATGGGCTTGCCGATCAAGTTGGCATGGAGCTGGCAGAACAAAGTGTCGTTTATTGCCAGGAACGTGCAGGCCTTTCCCCGCGTCGTGGTGGCAATGCAAGACACCTCTCCAGGTGCTCCGGAGAAGCGGCGGCCGTAGCCAGAGCTTGTGGATCCTGGTGGAGCAAAGTGGGGGTTTGTTAGTTTTAGTTTTTTGTTTTGTTTGTGTGGTTTGTTGTTGACACTCACCACCTTTACCACTACCCGTTGATTTCGTTGACGTCGCAGAGCCTTGAGACTGGCTGCGATCGCGAGAATTGCTACTGTTGTTGTTGTTGTTGTTGTTATCATTATCGTCGAACTCTGCGATGGCGCTGCCGGTGCTATTTTTGCGCTTCGCGCCATTCGTTTTCCTGGAGTTCTTCTTCTGAAAGAGCTCCAAGTGAAGCTTGCAATACGTGTCGCCCTTCGCTCCGAGGGGGCGCTTGCAGAAGGAGTTGGCCCGGGCGGTTCGAGCCTTGCAGCCGTGGTGGGTGGAACTGCCAGGGGGAGGAGGGGAGCTCTCGTTGTGGGGAGAGTAGCTGTCCACGAGGTCAGTGGGATCATCTAAGGACCTGGCTGGGGTTGACGCTGTTGCTAGATCCGAAGGACGGTGACGGACATCGCTCATGGTCTGGATCAGTTATGTGAGCCGATTGAACGCTACCAGCGACCCAGCTATCTTATATAATAAGTTTAAAATTTTGGGTAAATCAAGGTAATTGCATTTTGGTGTTTATCAAAGTATCAAGAAGCTCAACATCACGTAGCCCAAACAAAATTTGCGCTCTTGTATCCTAATCCAACCAGCCGAACAACTTTAACCAGCTCCGGCTCGCACATTCATCCGTCCCATATAACATTCACTAATGGTATTTGGCTATGGTAGAAGCAGTACGTCCACCCCCTCCCCCTCCACCACCCCTCCTCCTCCCGGGGGGGCTTCCAGTCACAAAATCTTCCTTGACAAACACATTCAATCCATGATTAATTGCCCCTTCCTTACTACTGAACACAATCTGAATACGAATACGAATTCCCGGACTCAATATCGAATGTTTGACACTGAGATCCCGCTCACTCCCCCCCTAATTCTCCGCACCACGATCGATGTAGAAAACGGTTTTCCCCACACTTCCGTCCCCATACTTTCCCTCCACGGGCAGAAGAACAATATCGTTTCGGTGAAGCACCCCTTGGTTATTGACAACAATAAGATAGATCCCAAGGGCTGCCTCCCCCTCAAGGACGTTGTGAGCTGGTTGAGGATCGGGGCGAGTGTGGGCGAGGTGGTTGCTGGGGTTGTAGGGGAATTTTTGGAAATTGAGCCGAGGGTGGAAATTATTGGTAAAGAAGAACCCCCTCAACCGCCGAGGTATGAAGATGTGGGGGGTAGAAGGAGTAGCGCAAATAGTATTGACAGTAACAATAACAATAACAACAACAACAACAACAACAACAACAACAACAACAACAACAACAACAACAACAACAACAACAACACAAAACGAAATAGCAGCAACAACAACAATACCAAAAACAACAACAACAACAACATGTCGCACATGCCCATCCCGCCTGTGCCTGCTAGGTTCCCCCTACTGGAAACACTCACAGCTGCGCAGCTCACGAGGCTGATACAGGACGACGTCGCCTTCAACGCTCACCTTCAAACCCTCCCTTCCGTAGAAACGCTGGACGAGCTAAAGAGCACGCTGAAGGTTGGCAATGTTGAGGCGGCAAAGGCGAACTTGGCGCTGGAGGAGCAGCTGAACGGACTGTACTTTGAGGTGCTTGCTAGCTGCGAGGAGCTGAAGAATAGGGCGGGTGAGTTTGATGCCAGGAAGTGCGAGGTGCTGCAACAAGACAAACAGACCGGCCGGAACCAAGGGGGAGATGACCAGCGGAATCAGGACTTGGAAGTTGTTAGACAGTTGATGGAGGCGAGGAACAAACTCGACGACGAGGCAGAGGAATTCTCAAGGGATTTCGTCAACGGGGATGGAGGGACTACGAACGATTTTGTGAAAACATTCCTGGAGATGAAAAAATCCGTCCACGGGCGAGGGGGCAAAATAGAATGTGTTCAGCGACTGGACCGGTAAAAACATTGGTTAAAAGCATGAATTGAGTATTTGACTAGAACTAATCTGTAAAATCTGTAGCGAGCAAATCAGAAAGTGTCAATTTTATTTTTTTCACATTGGATCGCATTCGAATTTGTTTGGTAAACAAATTATTTTTTGATTTTTTATGAAAATTTGTAAATTTCTACTTTACCATCCTTCTCCACGCCAAGAAAAACACATATCTTTGTCTTCCGGTGGGTGGGTGGAATACGAACAGCAATACACACTTGACCAACGTCCCCAACTTTGCTCGTGATCTGCCCTCAGAGCGAATCCATCCTCACAACCAAAAACACACCCCATTCCCCACCCAATTCCCTACCCTAGAAAATCAATATGGGCTGCATGTCTAGTAAATCAGCCGATCGAGCAGCTGGCAGCAAGAATGGACGCTTGTCAACTGAGGAAGTCCAAAGCCGCATTGAGTCTAGCGAGAAGGTGAGCCCTTGCCCCCCCCCCCCACCCACAACAGACCTTGCGCGCAGCACAATACTTGCCAATTCAATTCAAAATTCAGATAATTATTAAATTATAAAAATTTGTCCCGCTCTCACTCACCCTAACATCAACCCTCTCTCTCTCTCTCCCACCCTCCCACTCCCTCCCATTCCAGACCGTCCACGCGACAATAGCCGGCACAAAGATGCGGTACGGTTTCGTGACTCAGCGAGGCTTTTACCCGGATGAGCCGAACAAAGCCAACCAAGATCAATTTTTGATTGTGAATGACTTTTGCCAAATTCCCGGCGACACCCTCTTCTCGGTGTTTGATGGCCATGGCAAGGAGGGTGACATCTGCTCCCTCTTCGCCAAGGCCCACCTCCCCGTCCAGATGGCGAAGGACATTCAGGCCTCCAAGGGTGGCCAGAAAGAAGGTTGTGACCTGACTTCCCAGCGCTACCAGGCGGCCTGCTTAAAGAGTCACGTTGAGACGAACAAGATGATGCACCGCTCCCAGAAGGTGGACGACTCCCTCTCCGGCACGACCTCCATCTCAGTGGTGTTCCACGGCAAGAGAATGACCATTTGCAACGTTGGCGATTCTCGCGCAATTGTGGGTCAGAAGCAGCCAAACAACCCCAACGCGCCGCTGCGTGCGATGCCTCTGTCCCGCGACCAGACTCCCTACAGGAAGGACGAGCGCGTCAGGGTGAAGAAGTGCGGGGCGAGGATCTTATCCCTGGATCAGATCGAGGGCTTGGAGCCCATTCATGAGAATTGGGGAGATGTCAACTTGGGCGAGGAGCTTGACGAGGGTGGTGACCCTCCCAGAATTTGGAGCCCGCACGGCGAATACCCCGGAACTGCCTTCACCCGCTCCCTCGGTGATAGCTACGCAGAGGAGCTCGGTGTGTTTGCTGAGCCCGAGATGATAACCAGGTGAGTGAGTGAGTGAGTGAGTGAGTGAGTGAGTGAGTGAGTGAGTGAGTGAGTGAGCGAGCGAGTGAGCGAGTGAGTGAGCGAGCGAGTGAGTGAGTGAGCGAGCGAGCGAGTGAGTTTTAGTTTTCATTCCGTCTCCGCTCGCCTTGAGAAAGACGAGAATACTCGCAATGGATTTTCGCGATGGCTGCAGACAACAAGGCAACATCCACTTCTAAACTAAGCTAAACTAACCATAACTCGTAATCATACTCATAATCATGCGCTTCGCTTCGCTCGGCGCCGGCGCAGAGATTTAACAGCCGCCGACAAGATGATTGTCGTCGCCTCTGACGGTGTCTTCGAGTTCCTCACGAACCAGTCCGTGATTGACATGTGCGCGAAGTTTGCGGATCCCTTGGAGGCGTGTCGGGCGGTCGTGGCCGAAGCATACGAATTGTGGCTTCAGTACGAGCTGAGGACCGACGACATCACCATGATTTGCATCGTAGTGGATGAGGATGGTAATTTGAGTTCGAGCGGCCCTGTGTCCGCCAATGATATTGTGTTGGATGGAATCAAGCCGGTGAGGAGAGTCGCCAACAGGAAGAAGAATGCAGGTGAGTGAGGGAGCTAGCTAAGCGGAAGCGAAATTTGAAAAAAGTAGTGAACACAACTCAATCTAACGCATTTTTTTCACAGCGATGATCGCCACGAGAAACGTGGCAGACGATGTCGAGTTCGACATCAAGCAGTACGTAACGAAGAAGACTGCTCACGAGAAGGCGAGGATTGCGGAGGCGGTCAAGGCTGGGTTTCTCTTTCAGCACGTTACGGACCAAAATCGCGATCTTCTCTTCTCCGTCATGGAGAAAATCAAGGTGAAGAAGGGCGATTGGGTGATCAAGCAGGGCGACGAGGGTGATAAGTATTTTATCGTAGACAACGGGAAGTTCGAAGTGAGAATTTTGGATGGCGAGAGTGGTGCGGATAAGCCGAACAACACGAATCAGGGTGGGAAGGTTGTGCACACTTACGAGTCCTCCGCTGCTAGCCACCCGAGCTTTGGAGAGCTTGCGCTGATGTATAGCACGCCGAGGGCAGCATCCATCATTGCCAAGACGGACGGGCAGCTCTGGGCGCTTCACAGGAACGTGTTTCGGAAAGTTTTGATGCGGAGGTCGGGGAGGAAGGAGCTCATGTCCACATTGAGGAAGGTTGAGGTACTGCAGAGTCTGGAGATTCACCAGATTCAGCAGCTCGCTGACTGCATGACGGAGGTGTCTTACGAAAAGGGTGAAATGATCATCAAGCAGGGTGAGGTTGGCGACAGCTTCTACGTTTTGAGCCAAGGGACGTGCGTTTGCACCGTCAAGACCACGATGGGCTTTGAGAAGCAGGTCATGACACTGCGGGAGAACGACTACTTCGGGGAGAGGGCGCTCCTCACCAAGGACTTGCGCGCGGCGAATGTCGTCGCGACAAGTAAAAACGTCAAGTGTCTTTGCGTCAGGTGAGCGAGCGAACGAGCGGAAATGGCTACACATTTCTACATCCACAACTGAACTAACCATACCATGCGCCTCACACACCTTCTTCGCTCGGCGCAGCAAGAAGGATTTCGAGAACGTAATCGGGAGCTTGCAATCAATTATTGACGAGGACAGCAAGAAGAGGGAGGCAAGGAGTGAGGCTTTGAGCGATGCTGGGCCTCCGTTGAGCAAGTTGAAGCGGTTTGGAGCATCGCAAGTCGATGACATTTCCACCACCATTCTCTGCAAGTTCGATAACAAAAACTTCACCCTCAAAGCTTTCTCGAAAACGAAAATTGTCGACGCGAAATTCGAAAAAACCATCATGAGAGAGATTGATCTTTTAAAATCTATGAGCAAGTACAAGCTCTTTTCGGAGTGTTCGTGCATTGGAGCTATGAAATCCACGTATACCGACAAGGTGAGCTGCAGCGTGTGACACAAGAGTGTGACATGTCACAAGATTCTAACAACAATTTCCAGAACTCGCTGTACGTGCTGTACGACGATGTTTACTGCTGCAGTCTGGGCGGGCTAATCGACCACGGCACAGAGCTCGTTGGGAATGAAGCGGCCGCCAAGCACATTGCAATGTGCATTTTGCTGAGTCTGGAGGTGAGCGAGCGAGCCTTGATGATGATTGAAGACGAGGAAAGAGCCTCTACTAAACTAACTTTATTACACTCAATTTTCAATTTCGTATTCTTACCTTCTTCGCTCGGCTGCAGGCGTTGCACGCTCAGGGAGTCATGTACCGATTCATCTCTCCCGAGAGCTTGATGCTCAACACCGAGGGGAACATCATGTTCAGCGATTTTAGGTACAGCAAGCAGAGCGACGAGGGAAGTGTCACAATGTGCGGACCTCCCGAGTATTTCGCCCCGGAGGTGTGCCAGCAGCTGGGTCACGGTATGGGGTGCGATTTCTGGAGCTTGGGGGTGGTTCTGTACGAAGTCCTGTTCGGCGACACGCCCTTCACGGCCAAGACTGATTTGGACATCATTGCGAAAATCTGCCGGCACAAGAGGGGAGGATTAGAGAAGAGTGACGGAGTGAGCAAGAAGTGCTCCAATTTTCTGGAGGTGAGCGAGCGAGCGAGCGAACGAGCGGAAATAAAATGGCTGCAGACGGCTACATCCACTACTATACTAACCCACTCTTTTTGTTTGGCTCGCTCATTTCGCTCGCGCCTCATTAAAAATGCGCCTCTCTTCGCTCGGCGCAGGCCTTGCTTGAACCTGAGGTGAAAAGAAGGCTCGGGAGTCAAGGGGGGGTGGCAAGTGTGAAGAAGGATCCCTGGTTCAGCAGCGGGGACTGGAACAAATTTTCCAACAAAGATTTAAAGGAAGCGGCCAAGATTGAGTTGGCGAAGTTGAATAATAAGAAGGATGAATTGGTGGTGGACAAATTCAGCGGAAAGGACGATTGGAGTGTTGGGTTTTAAAACGCTATATAAAAAGGAAAATGCTAATCTTTAATCTTAAAAACTCGTGATGTGTCTACATTTCACCCTGACCCTGACCGAAACCAAATGCAGTCTTCACAACTTTTACTCCCTGATACTTCAGATTTTTTACTTGGTTTTTAATCATCTTTCGAATCGTCGACGGCACAAGCCTGATGATGTTCTGGAGAGGAGAACGCCAGGGAAATCCCACTCCTGTCTTGTCCTCAATCACCTTAGTCCTCCCGTCCTTATTGATAATCATTCCCGAATCGTCGAGCAAAACGAATGCCGGAATTCCTTGCAAACGATACTTGGACATCAGGTGCTCTCCAATGCCGCCGTCGTCGTACGGCAAAGCCAAAAAGTTGGTCATCTCGGCATAGTACTGCATGTACGCTTCCGGGTCACGACACCGAGAAATGAACACGATCTGAAACTCGCCATTCTTGTAACCCTTCTTCTTCGAAATTCGCTCCCGGAATTTGACCAGCTCGGGGGTGAACTGGCGACAAGGTCCGCACCAATCTGCCGAGAAGTACAGGCCAACGACCTTCGCGTTCGACAGCGCTTCGTTAGTAAGAGGAGCAGCCAGCTCTGCATGGGTCTCGTTGAGAAGATCTAAACGGATTAGCTGTGGACCCAGGAGGTCGATGAAAGGGCCTTGCTGCTTGCTCAGTTGTTCAGCGTAAAGTTGTTCTTGTTCTTGTAATTCGCGGTTCTGCTGGGCTGCAGCGTGAGCGTCAGCGTCAGCGTCAGCGTCAGCGTCAGCGTCAGCGCCAACAGAGGTGGCTTGTTGCTGGAGCTCAACCTCTGGTGCAAGAATTTTGTCTTCGACAGTTAGTTCTTGTGATCGGACGGGTGTGAGGGGTACACAAATGAAAAAGAAGAAGAAGAAGAAAAGCATCTTAAGGAGGTACAGGAATCTCCTTTCGGCCAGGACCAATTGAACAAAATTTATGTGGCTTTGGCACTCATTTTGGGTGTTTGGAAATTATGAAATTTTACTAACCCATTCACCTCCCGGCACTACCAACATTTGTAAACAGAAACATGGCGACGCATGGGATCAAGCAGCTCTCTTCTCTTACAATAAAATATTGTGGCCTGGGAGGCTCTTCACGTTACATACGGCCATTCCTCACATCTGACGCCTTCAAACAATTCGCCCAGGAAAACCCAACAGTCACCATCAACATAATAAAACGAAACAATCGCCACCCTTTCCTCCTTGCACAATATGTCAAGGGCTGGGACAAGCAGATTTGCGTCAAGAATGAGCAGGACGAAATTATAATGAAGCAAATTATGAACCTTAACAACTCCTCGGGGAGGAAGCTGAAGCGGTTCAAGAAGCCCGTGATAACGAAGCAGGTTTCTGTCCAGGGGGTGTGGACTCCACAGCTAAAGATAGTTGATGAGGACTGGAGTGCGAACATGTCGGAGGTATCAATAGTTGGTTTTGCTGAGGGTGAGATGAATGAGATTCACGAGAAGAATAGAACAATTGGGAGAGGGCAGTTCAATAAATTCGTGATTGAATGAATATGAATAGTTTCCTTTTATTTTTTTCAATCATAATCGTCGTCATCTGAATCGCATGTTGCCCTGTTTTCACTCCAAATCGCTCCCCTCTCCACAATTCCTAGCCTCTTCATCTCATCCTTCATTTCATCTGTTGGCATTGCATACTTAATACACCCCGCCATTGCCAGCCACTGCTGCAACTTTCCTGCGCCGAGAGAAGCGAGATTGTGCGCGTTTTGAATGAAGCACGAGCGAAACGAACCAAACCAGTGAGTTAGCTTACAAATGGATGTAGCCATTATGTCTGTAGCCAATTCGCGCACTTCATCGCGAGTATGCTCGTCTTCCAAAAGGCGAGCGGAGACTGAGTGAGACTCACCTGTGTGCCAAACATCTGGGTCGCTGGGGTCGTTGCTCAAACCTTGGAAGCCGGTCAGCTTGTCCTCGGTAACGCCGTCCTTGAAGACCATCAAGGTGGGGAGTGTTTGCACCTGAAGTTTTTGGATGAAGAAGGGGCACTTCTCGGCATCAATTTTTACGAATTTGCACTCAATGTGCATGGGGGCAATCATTTCCAGGTGGTGATCCATAATTTTACACCGCTCGAAGTCCTTGTGGTAGAAATGGACCGCGACCCAAGTGCTAGTGGTGACCTAGAATAGGTTGAGAATAGGTTGAGAATAGGTTGAGAATAGGTTGAGATGAGGTGAGGTGAGGTGAGGTGAGGTGAGGTGAGGTGAGGTGAGGTGAGGTGAGGTGAGGTGAGGTGAGGTGAGGTGAGGTGAGGTGAGGTGAGGTGAGGTGAGGTGAGGTGAGGTGAGGTGAGGAGAGGAGAGGGGGTTAGATAAGCAAACCAGCACCACAATACACTAGTTGTGACTAGCGAGCTTCAAGGATCGCTCGCAAGCAACACCATACCACTAGTTGTGACTAACTCGCTTCGCTCGCACTCCGCACTCACCTCCGTCAAAAATTCATCTTGGGTGATCAGGCGCAGAGAACCGTGGCCCTTCGCCTTGTTCTCGGCAGCCTCCATCTGCTTCGCCTTCATCATCTGCATCCTCGAATTTCTAATCGCACTGATCTCAGGATCATGGTCTAGCCCCTCCAAAAGCTCATCGTACTCGTCAGACTCATCGCCGCTATCTGAATTGTAATCATCGTCATTCTGGTTCTGCTGGTGCTTCATGTTCTCCCTCTCGGCTTGAATGTGCTGAACTTCCATCTGTCGCTGCTGGGTTGCCTTCTGCTTCGCATCACGAGTCTTCTTGGCCATTCCCATCTGGTGCTTCTTGTAAGCATCACCAGTGGGAGCGTGGTCAGGATCGTCAGCTTGGGCGGTCCCATTGGCATGGCGGGCCTATTGATGGTGTGTTGTGGTGAGCACAATAAATATGACTGTCTCTCCAGTGCCTGTCTCTCACCTTAATTTCCCCCATCGCCTTCTCCATTCGCTTGTTGACATTCTCACCAACTACCTTTTGGTACTCCTTCTCGTCGTCATCCATTCCCTCGAAAGGATTAGCCATTCTGCGCAGGAGAGCAGGGGTTAGTGGGGAATCGTTGAGAAGATAGCAATATCCTTACGGGCCAAGAGGGTTCGCATTGATGAACTTGGCTGCCTTGCCAGCGCCTGCACTGTTCTGTGCGCTAGGCATTTGTGTTGTGTGTTTGTGGTAGGATAGCAAAGATCTCTAATGCCGTCAAAAAATGATTTTAAATTTCTTATTTTAAAATTGTCCCCATTTTTTAGTCCTCCTCACCAAAACATAACCAAGCACGTTTGCTCTAAGTGCCATCACGACAAGGCATATTTCAAACATCACCATCACATGGTCTTCCTTCCCACATTGTACCGTCTATTCTTGCGCCAGGCCAAGCTGATCGACAACCACAAGATCAACCCACTTCTTACATTGTCCTACCCCATGAACATTGACAGCGACAATTATGGAGCAACAACCCACCAAAGCATTCTGGACAAGCAGTTGTACACGTCTGCGAAAATGAAGGCTTTGTTTCCTACATTGCTGATCAGAAACCAGGAGATAAATCATCTGTTCCAGGATGACCAATTCTCGAGTGATGACATCAAGGAAATCATTCGCTCCTGCTTTCGTGATTCCGAGAAGCTCTACGAAGAGCAGTCGGTGTTGGAGGTGCAAAAAAGAGTCATGGAAGGCTACACAATGTTGTCCAAGCAAATTCACATTTGGCGCAACTCGAGCGTTTTCCACTGTCCAGACACGAACTTGAGAATCACGGCTACGAGCTCTTGCTACGCGAAGGAGAGGGGCCTTTCCAGGTTCTTCTACCGAATTTTGGTTGAGAACAAGAATGTTGCGGTGCCGAGGGCGCAGGTTCGGAGGCAGAAGAAGGGAGGAGAAAAAGACGTTGACGTTGACGTTGACGTTGACTTTGTAGATGAGGAAGCCCGCTCGTTCCAACTTTTGGGCCGGAGGTGAGCGAGCGAGTTTTGAGGAAGACGAGAATGCGAGCTACTGCTAGAACTAACCCCTTGTCCAACTCAATTACATTCGTTTTACTCACTCGCCAACCTGCTCTATTAAAAATGCTAAAAATGCACCTCGCTTCGCTCGGTGCAGGTGGGAAATCGAGGAGGGAAACGGGGAAGTAACACACGTAGACATGCCCACCACTGGCGTAGTTGGAAAACTTCCAGTTATCTCTCCTGGTGAAACTTTTGAATACACGAGCGGAACAAGCATAGTGGCGAGTTGTGATGAAAATAAAGCGGTAATGAGAGGGGGTTTCTATTTCGGGCTTGTTTTACCCGGGAGCGAGGGGAACACTACCGAGTGTGATTTGGAGGATGTTGCTGGGTTGCAAGAGGGGGTTGAGTTGTGTTTTGTAGAGGTTGCGGAATTTTTGTTGGACGACACTAGCACGAAAGAGACACTCCCGAGAGGACACTTAGATTAGTTTCAAAATTTCAAAATTATCGATTAGATCCATCCCCCACTACCATTATCACTACTGCATTCACTACTGTCACTTTCACTGTCGCTACCACTACCAATACCACTACCACTAACCGCAACGAAACCCATATTCGTTGCAGTCAAATCATTCTCCTTGTGGAAGAGGGTGTGTGACGGTCGGCTCCTCCTTTTTCTACGATTTTTGCACCTGCGCTTTTCGCACGACTGCTTCAATGTCCCTTTCCCGCCAAAAGCAACCATACTCTTGCAAGGATCACATTTCCCGCAGTTGGCAGCCTTGCAAGAGGAACAGACCGTGCAACGGGATTTCCTTGGGTAGGTGGCGAGGGGGGGCTTTGCCTTTTTCTTTTCTTTTTTGGGAAGGGGGGGAGGCTGCTTCTTCCGCCAAGAGGCAAGGTCAATTTTGTACTGCTTACTGCCGGCAGCTGCCAGATCGGTGTACTTTTTCTTTTCCTGGGTTTTGAGAGCATTCCAGGATTCACTGAGCTTTTTTGACATTTCCGGTAAGCTGATGCTGACGTTCAACTCTAGCTCCTTCAGCCTCCCCCTCTCCACCCCCTCATTCGCAAAGTGCATAAACGCGTTCATGGGCTGTTTCGGCTTCTTGTCCTGTTCCTGTTCCTGCTCCTGCTCCTGCTCCTTCTCCTTCTCAATCTCAAAGCCCTTCAAATCGTACCCCTCCCCAGGTTTGTAATCCGCCACCTCCCTCGCAAACATTCTTGCGTCCTCCTCAACAACCACCTTGAGCTCCTCGAGCTCAGCCGGCGCAAGCTTCGAGTACTTCTCCGACGCGTACTTGGACAGGTCCCCGAGCTTACCCTGCGGAAACTTTAATTTAAATTCAACCTTCGTTTTTTTTACAAACAGGGGGAACTGGTTTACAGGATTCTTGGGGTAGAGAGGATCTTTCCTTCTCTTCCTCCTCGCGGCCTCCTTCTTGTCCTTTATGGACTTTCCGCTGGAATCGTAGCCAGGGGGAGGGGTGTAGGACTTGATTTGCTCATCGTACAAGGCCTTCGCATCGCCATACGCCTTGGTGTAGAGGGCGAGGCTCTCAGGGGGAAGGCTCTTGAACTTCGCAGACGCGAGGGAGGACATCTTGCCGAAGTTCGTCTGGTGGTTGGACGTCAGGGAGTTAGTAGAGGAGAGCTCGGCTTGTAAGTTTGGTCGGTTGGTATTCAAATATAGGGAAAACACAGTGTTGGGCATTTTAGGGGCAGAAGGGTCACGAGAGGATCGCTTGTAGGATTTTAGATTGTAAGGTAGGTTTGGGTTTGGGTGTTGGTTGGGGTTAGGGTTTGGGTTTGGGGGTTGGGGTTGGGGTTGGGAGGGGGGGGGTTGAAGCTCCATGTTGTTGTTGCTGTTGCTATTGCTATTGCTTCTGTTTTGTACATAAAGTGGCCGAGTCTATGGTAATCTTTCAAACCTGATAATTAAAACTTCTTCGAAGAACCCTTTTCTCACCAAATCATTCTTCAAGCTATCAATTTTTCCTGAGAAAACCCTCTCTTGACTGTCCCACCCCTACTACTGAAGTATGAATGACATAATTGACATGACCGACGATTTGACACCATCACCATCAAAAGGTTCATCTTGCCCTCCTTCCCCCTTCTCACCACCCTCCTTCTCACAACCTTCACACTTTTCCATTAATCCCCTACTCTCCCTGCCCGAAGAATACAGTGAAGAAGAAAATCAAATCGAGAAAACAACAGGATTATTCATGTTATCTTCACCTTCATCCCGGTCCCATTTTCAGTCGAAATCTAAATCCACCAGAAAAAAGCTTTTGTCTCTGAACCAAAGCATTTCCACCTGTGGCGATGATGACGACGAGGAGTTCGAGGACATATTAAATTTTGCTCCCTATGCGAAGAAGGTGGAGATTAGGAAAGTAAAAGAAGTGATTAGTATCGACGATTCTGATGACGAGAGTGATGAGTCGATGCCGATGTCAATGTCAATGTCGATATCGAAGAATCCCCCCACCCCTCCTACACCTCAACCTCAACCTCAACCTCAACCAGCCAAACGGAAAAATAAAACAAAGTATAATACGAGCAAGAAAGAAAAGAAAAACGAAGTGATTAACATTTGCGATACGTCTTCTTCCTCCTCCTCCAACTCATCCTCCTCCAACTCATCCTCGTCCAACTCATCCTCCGACGACTCACCTCCTCCAAAAAAGAAAAACAAAGTTCCAACAACAAAAATTCCAACAACAAAAACCTCCGTTCCACTCACGAAAGAAGAACAATCGAACCGACGCCTCCTCGACAAGCACAACAAGAAGCTTGCGCGCGAGAAATCGAAGCAGGAGGCCAAGAAGCAGAAGGATCTCGACAAAAAGGTGCAAAAGCAAATGGAGGGCAAGTTCGACGTATTGGAGATTGCCGTCGTGGTTGAGAAGAAGCTTTCGACCACCCCGCTCGGTAACATGCTCGTTGGCTCGTTAACAGTGAACACAAGCAACCCAACCCCAACCACCACCTCCGCGCAGAAGCGAGAGAGCGCATCGTTTAAGCACTTTGTCGAGGACGATGAGGATGAGAAGGAAGTTGAGAACGCCATTCGGTGGAAGCGGCTTGGGCTGGACGAGGGGGGGGCGGATGAGGCAATGAATTTCGGCAAGTATGCTGATCTGGTTTGCGTCCTCTTCCACGAGCCGGCGAGGTTTTTGGACTTGCTCGAGAAGGAGAAGGAGAAGGAGAAGGACGAGGAGGATTTTCCGAAATTGAAGAAGTGGATAGACAAGATTGTGGAGCGGAACAAGGAGGTTGAGAAGGAAGAGGAGGAAGACGACGACGAAGAGAAGGAGGAGGAGGAGGAACAACAACAGGAGGAGAAAACCCGCGGAACGAAGAGGGAGAAAACCAGAATTATAGTCATCCTGCCAGGCATCAAGAACGAGCTGAACAAACAGTGGAAGAAGAACAAACGCAGCTCGTGGTCTCCAACGACCATGGAGAACCTGCAGGACGCGCTGGTCTGGATGCTAATTCAGCACAACGTTGAGTACGAGCTGTGCGAGAACGAAAAGGAGGCGATAGGATTCGTGAGGGGGGTTACCGTGGCGCTTGCCGAGGAGGTTTACGAAGAGAATCTGGGCGGAGCGTGCGAGCTAGATTGCATCGAGAAGATCAAGGTGACTAATAAACTGAGCAACGCCACTGAGCTCCAAGTTGCGAGTGATTGCTGGTACCGCATGCTGCAGCAAATCCTCGGCGTGAGCAGCAAGAAGGCAAGCACCGTGTTGGAGTATTACCCAACCTTGATGAGCGTGCTGGAGGGTTATGAGAAGTGCGAGGATGAGGACGACAAAAAGCTATTGCTGTGCAAGTGCTTCAACAAGAATAAGGTAGAGGCGGTGTTGAGCGAGAAGGTGTACTTTGTACTCACGAGGAGCGATAGTGGGCTCATACTTTAAATTAAAAAGTACAGTCTTAGTTTTACACTTCAGCTGCCTGCCTCCACAGCTGCCTTCACATCTGCCTCCACAGCTGCCTCATACAAAACTTTCTTTTTTCATTGTCTTCTTCATCGAACGGACCGTACAAAGCTAGGTCGACGCGACTTCCTTTCGTTTCTCTCGAGCCGCTGTCGCTCCTCAGCATCCAAGGCGACTAATTACAACCTCATCCTCCCCTCCAGGCAAAAAGCGAAGGGGAATTTGTTCTAAAATTGCTTCTGTCAGCCATACTGGTCGTAAGGCAGAGTTCCAAGCATTCCAATTCTCGCCCAACCACTCCTTGATTTTGTCCTCGTAACTCGAATAATAACTTGGGTGATCAATGAACACCTGCATCATCACCTCGTCTTCGCCACTATCGAACAACGCTCTGTTGTACTGCTTGCCCGTCCTCGCGCTGATGAACGTAAAGACGAGATCTCGCTCACTGCTAAGCAGCAAAACAAGCAACGAGACTAACCAAACAACGAATAACCAAATTGCAATCGTCGTGTAGTAATCGTCTGGGATGACCCGTCCCTCCACCACCTCACTCCACCCATACTCCTCTTTCAACTTTATTGCCCCAAACACGCTCACCTGCGTAAAAACCATGTTCATCAGCCAATAGAATCCGCCCATCTCGTACGGATGCCGAGCGTGCAAAAATCCTGTGAAATCACAAATCACCTTCACAATCACGCGCTCAATCAGACTGGTAGCCAAACTGGTCCCTCGCGGCAGTGGCACCCAATACCTGAAGTCTCCCCTAACCAGCTTGTAAACCAAGTACGCCACCATGTCACCTACCAGCACGCTAACGGCAAGTGTTTTGCCACCAATCTGAACCAGTATCGCCATCTCCAAGCTCTTTCCCAGCAGCTGACAGAAGCTCAACAGGCGCATGCTCACCACCACCAAAACCAACCTCACGCCATGCAGCGGTATGAATCCGTAGAAGATCTTCTCCGTCCGTCTACCCCCCTCGTCAATATCCTTCAGGTAGGTCATGTAGCTCACCGCCTCGGCCACAAACGCTACGCTAATACCCAAGGCAACAACCAGCACGTAGTCCTTGACCGCCATTTCCAAAACGTTAGTCATTTGAATCACCGCCATGGGAATGCACTCTGCAAATACCTCGCAATTTTGGAAAAACATCATCTCAGTGACTGGTGACATGTATTCGTGGTTTTTCATCTTCACATTGGTTAGACACCGCCAGTAGGATAGTCCTTGTTTAGTGAGCGTAACCGTTCCGATCAACTCAGCCAACGCCCTCTTCTTGTTCTTGTGGTGGATGAGAGCTTTGCGCCGAGGAGAAAAGAAATTGAGTTAGTTTGGAAATTTTGTTGTTTTTGTTGCTCCGCTTGCCACTCACCAACAAATAATATTTGCAAACCAAAACTCACAATGACAAACAATGTCATCAAGTCGGCCGTCTCGTGCTTTCCGAGGCCGCGGTAGATATTAATCGTGTAAACGTCGATGCTACATCAAGCATGCTCGCCAAGGAAGCACCCGCAGACAAACCAAGCTTAAACCAAGTCGAGGAGGTTCTGATCTCCTTCCCAATCTTCAGCATCAACGGTTTGAAGAACTTGTAGTTGGTGGACAACGAAAGCTCGTTCATCGCTGGGTACTTCTCAACCCACGAGGCGAACGCGCCTTCTTCGGTCGCCGCAAAGCTCAAGAACTTCAAGAACGAAGCGCCCAAATAATGTCCGTCGTGAACTGTCAGCACCGCGAGCTTCCCCTCGTTGTGTCGCCCCTTCTCCTCCTTCCTATTTTCATCCACTATTACAGCTTGAATCATTTTCTCGAAGAACGGGTGCTCGATTTTCATTGTCCTCATCGCGTGGAACTCCTCAAAAAAATTCTCAACTCGTCGCTCCTTCATTTTCTTCGTCCTGTTCTTGCTCAACAAATTGCTGCTGTTCGCCATCAGCCTACTCCCCATCGCCTCCCCGTCTCTCTCGTCCAGCCCACTCTCCAACTTGCGCCAGTTCTGGAATGTAATTTGCATTCTGTTCAACGTTCTGTAGTCGCGGTTGGTCGGCAGCGCGTCTTCCAACACAGATATATTCTTAATTGCTGCCCCAGTAGAACCTTCTATGATTACTTTGGGCTTACTGATCTTCCTCTTTCGGTACTTGTGCATCTTCGGGATCGGATCGAAAATCATCTCAATCTGCGCCGAGCGAGCGCGTTATACGTGAATAATGTTTTAGTAAATGGCTCGCGTTTTATTTTTCTCGTCTTCCACAAGGCTCGCTCGCTCACCTTGCATTCGGTCTCGCTCACTTGCGTTATTTTTGTGGCAGCCACGCTCTTGTCCTGGACGATGGGGGTTTCTTTTCTTCGCAGTCTGAACAACGACGGATTCTTTTGCGCCCTTTCCTCCAGCACTGTCGTCGGCGAAGCATACAAGCTAAAATTGCCGTCAACCTCTTTCCACGTCATTCGCCTGTCCATGCTGTTCTGAACTTTCGTTCCGTCACCCAGCACCTTGCTCTCCAGCATGCTAACCACTTGCGTGTAGCCCTTGTCGTTCTCCTCCTTGTCGTTCTCGTCGATTCTATAATTTTCAGTGACAACCTCGCTCATTTCAAAATCTTGCTCGCTCATCAACGACCGACTGTCAACGCTCAACAAGAACGCCAGTGCCTCCTTCCCCCCGCACCGAACCGTCGTGCTCAACCTGCACCAAGCTTTCCCCTCAAACTGAACGGCGACTGCGCTCACCAGCTCGTTGTCTATTTTCACCGTCACCTTGCTTTGCTCGCTGTTCCGGAACTGCTTGAATAGCAGCTTCCCCCGCTCAATCTCGTCGCTCTCGACCTTGCTGTGCTCGTTGACATTTTTTACCTTCTCCGCCAACAACGCCCTCCTCCTTTCCATGTCTATCTCGTAGTCCTTGCTGAACAATTGCCTCATTGCGATGTAATCGCTTAAAGATTTCAAGGCCGAAAGATCCACAACTTGTTGGGGAATATTCCCGCCTAGAGTCAACTGAATCACGTAGGTCAACTCTGTTGACTGATCGGTGATTGACTTAAAGGAGACTATGCCGGTGCCGCTCGCTCGCACAAAGTTATTATTCTCGCTGGCAGCCCTGGGAAACAAATCGGAGCGTTCAATGCTTTCGTAGACATAAACCACTCTCTCTCTCCCCACGCGCTTCCAAACATGCCTCGACAACCATTGTCGAGGTCGTGTGCCGAAGCCAAGGTCCCGAACGATCAAGCTGTCTTGGCTGTGACAGTTGTGAGATTTTGCATCTCGCGCAAGCACATTTCTCCGGTCGTTAATTCGCCTTCTCTTCCTGCTCATTAGCAAGAAGGAGTAGGCTGCGCATTCTTCCACACTCGCGTCAATATTCACCATGCACTTCAGATACGCGTCGGACTCTCCCTCAATGTGCGTAATGCTCATCTGAGCGAGGAGAGCAAAAGTTTGTTGGTTCATTGAAAATCAAAAAAATGAACAAATTGACCGCTCACCTTGGTTCGAAAGTCGGGAGAGTTCAACGGGGTGAACAAGTCTTCCTTGACGCTCTCCATTTTCTTGGTGATTCTTTTCACCATTTCGTTCTCCTCCTCACCGTAAACCTCGTTTTCGTCGTTTTTCATCACCCCCATTAACTCGTTTCGCTCCTCCTGATCGATTTCTTCGTCCCGGTTGAACTTCTCGCGAATCTGGAAGACGCTCCTAAGTCCTTTTGGGATTTGACTGTCCATGACTTTCGCCGGAAGGTTTCCTTTAGCTGCCGCGTGCTGGACGTAGGTGAGGTCACATTTCTGATTGCCAACATTTTTCAGAATGACGAATCCCCGCGACTCCCCTTGCACAAGCGCCTTTGTTTTGTGTTTGCCAATGTCGACTAGACGGTTGTCGTCGAATTTATGGGTGGTTGGTGGTCTGAACGCGAAGACGTACGTTTCGTCGTCCTGCTTCGTCCAAGTGTTTTCGTAAATGAACTGCCGAGCTCTCAAGGGCCAGGGCAGCGCCTTGATGGTGCTGAGCACGTTGTGGTTGGGAGCAATGTGCTTGATGACCTCGCGAGGGTTCTTGTGCAACTTATTGACGGCGTCGAGGCGCTCGTTGGAGCAGTAGTCCCAGAACCAGGCTAACACATTTTCGGCGGACGTGTCGATTGTGGTGGTAGCCTTGCCCCAAGCGTTGGATTCCCCCTTGTTGTGCTTCTTCGACAGTTTGACGAAGACGCTCGAGTCCTTGTCCAGCTTCTCCCACCCGGTGTCGTTCTTGTAGTCGATCGAATCCATTTCCTGCTGGACGAATGATTGCTGCTCGGCTGTGATTGAGTTCACCGTTCTTGGAACGTTCTTGACGAACTCGGCTCGCAGCTCTGCATCCAACACCAGCCCGGTGCGCTCGTAGAACGCCTTGAGAAATGTGACTGGGTTGAGGGCACGTCCAATGTTCGCGTTGACAATTGAGGTGGGAATTTTCCCTTTGTCCACAATGTTCATCACGAACGTGACTTCGCACACGTTTTGGGCCAGGGGCGTGATAACCCATACGCCCCTTGTTTCGAGCTGAGAAACGCCCGATCTCTGCTCCTCCTTGCTTTCGTTAGTTGGATTCACGGAAGAATCAGCTTTCTGTTTGGCTCCTGAAATCATTTTGGGAATTGTTCTAGTGGTTTTTCGCTTAACCCTCAACTCGCTGATGTGGTTGATCTCTGCTGGCTCGAAGGCCATGATTCGGGTTTTGGGGTGGTTATCGTTATTGTTATTGTTGGTGTTGGTGCTGCTGTTGATGTTGATTTCGCCCCATACGCATCTCAAGTTAGTTTCTCTCGGTTGGAAGGGTGGCGGCATGGATTTTTGCACGACGATGTGCTGGGTGTGGTGTTGGGCGGGGGGGGCGGTAACGGTGCCTGTAGTGATGGGCTCGTACGCCTGTCGGAGGAGGTTGCCGTCCTTTTTCTGGTGCTCCTTCATTCTCAAATTGCTGCAGTAGAGCCACACAAAAGCGAGGACTTGTTCGGCCGTGGTGTGAACTATTGCGGAAGCTTTTCCCCACGCTGAGGAGTCTCCCTCCTTCATTTTCTTGAATTTTTTCACGCTCAAATCGCCGTCACGTAACCGAGTCCAGTTCATGCGCTTATTGCTGTCCATCCCAGCTGTTGTCTGCTGCCGCTGAACGCCTCCCCCGAGGTTGAGCATGTCGGCAAATTGCAAGCTGCGGTTGATCAGACTTTTCTCTTCTGTTGAATTTGCTGGGGTTGAGGTTATGCTGTCGATGAACGATAACCGCTGGGGGTGAGCGGAAGATAGGCGCAGATTGGGTTAGCTAGGGGGGTGTTGCAAAGTTGCACCGCACTTGCAGATTATCTCAAGCAGGCTCACCTCAAGCTCGTCGATCTCCTCGTCACGCTGGAAATACATGTGGGCTCTTCGAACCGAATCTAGGAGACCTGACATGCCCATGTTGGCTATGTTTTTGGGGACGCTTCCCTTTAAGAAAACATTTGTTGTGAGGGTGTATCTAGTCTGGTTGTGTGGACGACGCTCGTAATGGTGAATAGGAGTAACCTCGCCCCGAACAACACCCTGGATGGACGATTTGGCGAAGTTTGGGAGGTCAGGGTTATTATCAGGAACAGGAACGAAAACTAGGATGAAGTTGTCCTTGTCAAGCTGTTGCCAAATTCCACGCGTCAGCCAATCGCGTGGGGCAAGCGGAGGAGGGAGCTTTCGGCACGAGTAGGTGATATGGTGGTGGTCATTGACCACTTGGATCGTTTTTAAAGGATACTTTGAGCCGTTTGGACCGTTGGCAGCAATGTGGGAATTTCGAGCATGGTGCGTACCGGTCAAATAAATGAAAGCCAGCAATTCCTCTGGTGATGTTTGAATTGTTCCTGAACATTTACCGATTTTTTTCGCCTCTGTCAAGTTAATCCATTTTGGGAATGATGGACAGTTGTCAAGAATTTCCCATTTCTCAACCTTGAGAGAACTCTGCACGGAGCAGAGGATTTGCTGTTCGTCAGTCGTGTGGGTGGCTCCGAAGATATGAAGATGGTTGTTGAGTTTGTCAATGAAATCTTCACTTATTTTCTTGTCTGTCATAATGTTTGAAGTTGTGTTAATTTCTGGACTTTCTAAAGGGGTTTTTTATGTGTGGGTCTGGGTTGTTGTTCTCTGAGGTTATTGTGTTGGGTTTGCAGGAGTTCTAAATTTTTTCTTTTTTATTTATTTGCAAATAACCTTGAATAACAAATAAGAATTTAATTTGTCCGGGCGAACCAGAAACAGCGACAGTGACTTCTTACTAAAAATGGGGGGGAGGTCCTTATTGGTTAAGGTTCTTTGTATAGGAGCGATCACTCTAAAGCCCTCAGCACAACTTCTGGCCGTGGGCACAAGCCGTACGAAAGCTCACTCCCTCTGTTTCTTGGGGCGCCTTGAGAAACTTCGAAAATCTTAACTTGCGGAACCAAAAATATTCCCTCGACCAAACCGAGAAGCTGAAAGTCGACAACCACCACCTCGTCCTCGTCGCGCACTCCTCCCTCCGCTCTAATTTTGTGCACTCGCTTCTCTAATGTCAGCGGAATCAGTTGATTTGTGTTTGTATTGTCTGAAGTTTGCTCGAATAATATTACAACGATGTCGAGCATTTTGTTGGTTAGATTGCGAAGTTTTACTGTCATGGTGAACTCAGTGTCGATTTTCTGCGGCGATTCGCACTCGATCGCCATTGAGAAGGCTGGGTTGGGTGAGGTGAGTGAGGTGAGTGAGGTGAGTGAGGTGGTGAGTGAGGCTCGTTCGTTGCCATCATCCAGCACAACACTAGCCTTGGACACAACCTCTTCGCCATCGGCCTTTGATAAAACGAACACCTCGCAGAGCTGCTTGTTGGGCAAAACACCGCCGTCCTTGAGCTTGAGCAGGAAGGTCCGACTGGCGTTTTGCTGCAGCGGAATTGGGCTGGGGAAGGGAGGGGGGAGATGCGTGAGAATCGTGGTCTCAATTGCTGTTATTGTTATTGAGTTTGTTTCTGTTTCTGTTTCTGTTTCTATTGGTGAAGCTTTCGGCTCTGCTGAAAAAAAGGGCAGTGCTGGGAGGGAAGTGACAGTCAGGGAAAGGGCGTTCTGCTGCTTGATGTAGGAGAGGGAGAGGGAGAGGGGAACCGTGCAGACCAAAATTGTGGAGATATTATGTATTGTTAATCTGCACGTTGAGTAGAGGTGGGTTGCCTTGACCGTGAGTTTTATTTTTATGGAGAAGTTGGATGCTGGCGAGGGTGAGGAGGAAGAGGAAGAGAAGGAGGGAAGAAGGGTGGGTTCGAATTCTATCAGAAATGGAGCTCGAGTGGAGGGCTCGAGGGGGGTGAGGGTGTAAGTGAGATTGGGGAGGAGATTTGGGGGGGGGGGGTGCA